>CM068550.1:0-70000 GCA_035048495.1 Euptelea pleiosperma | reverse complement strand
AGTAAGGCTGGCTTGGTGTCGATGTGAACACGTCCTAAATGTCTGTCAGTGCCAAGAAGCGAAGCCGTGATGTTGTTTCAGCCATAGGATGAGCGCCTGTCGGTCGGGATTGGAGCGACAAGTCAGTCCCAGGGCTTGGGGGGAAGGCAGATCTTTCTATGATGTGTTTCACGAAGAGTTATGGAACAGATTGTTCATGTCGAGACACGATAGGGTCGGAGGTTGGACGAAACAACCTACATCCATGGTGATGGAGATCGAGGACATGTCTGAAGTGGACTGGGTGTACCACTTTGTCAGAGGTCCATAACCGCTCGATGTGAGCTCCATAGAGCAGTATTGGCATGCTGTGGAGTAGAAAGCCTTGAGAGCAAGCATTTCTGGGGTTGTCGCCTGTCAGAATGGGTTCTGAGTTCTACTCCTCATTGGTGAGAGAGATTGCAAGCAAGTCTTGTTGTGGTTCCCATTCAACAAGATCAATGTTCTCCGCATCTAAGAAAGGGCAGGTCTACAGACCAGAGGCTAGGCCAAGGCTAGTGCAGGGGAATTAAAAATGAGTCAGAAGTGCATTGTATGTCGAATGTATGGACACCCATCAAAGAAGTGTTTCGAAAAGCCAAGCTTGTGTAGCATGGCTGGCAAGTGATAAGTGACGATGTGCCTGTGTACCGTGTCAGTGGTAAGTGAAACTATGTAAGGGGTGGGCTTGACTAATCCCGAGGCCATGGCAGAAGGCAACATGACCGATGTTGTATTGACTTGGTCAGATGGGATTGTCAGTAGAGACTCAAGTAAGTGGACCTTGTGAAGATCTTCATTGATCTGAATTAGTGGATGGAGGGGCGATACCTGCGGAGCCCCCTTGTTCCTTCCTTGGCCTCCACCTGATGGGGTTCCTTCCTCCCAAGAGTTTGAACATCCATCCCCCCGATCCTACGGGTTCCCCCACCTTACTCCATAGGGCCCCTATCAAGCTGCACTTTGCCTTGAAGCAAGCAAAAGACAAGAGTCGCGTGTACCGTACCCTTCGGGCCATCAAGCAAAAGAAGAACAACTCCCCTTTCCGCTACGATATAAGTAGCCAACTCCTGCCTCCCTTCCCGCAGAAGAAGGGTCCTCTCAAAACAAATAACTAAGGAAAAAGTCTTTCCAAGGGACGGAGAGGAGCCTGACGGAACGGAATTCCACCTAGTAGAGCGCTCCTGCGCGATACGGCCTTTTGGCTGAGCCGTATCTTGCTCTGTTGCGGATCAAAAAAAGAGTGACTGTCGCTTTCTCAGAACAAAAAAGCTAAACTAACGAGCAGGCTAAACTTCAAGCTAGAAAAGGGCTTGACGCTTTCCCCTCTGCCCTCGTAAAGCCCTTATAAGCCAAAGAGAGAAGGGAACCGCTTACCTATTGAAAGTAGGATTTTTCCGCATCGTTGGTTACGAAAACCCTAACTTCAACACATTTTTTTATTTTGATCCGATTATCCTGCAAAATTTTAGATATTTATATAGGGATTCGTGTCGGATGTCGATCCGCACTTGGGGTTAGTTTGCGCAACTCAAACACATAAAATGACGGATTTTCTTCACAAAAATTGATGGAAATGATGATGGAAGAAGGTTGATAAGGTTGGGATTAAAAACATGATGTTTGATTTTGAAGATTGAATATTAATCACAGGGATTGCTAAACAAATAAATTCAAAATTACTATTCATCATAATAAACTCAAGAACACGAACTAGAATGGAAACTACTTTTATTGAATCACCAAAAGCTGTTTACACTGATAATAAAATAAAATAAACAAAAGTAAACTATCCTAAAGGTAAAACAAGATGATGCTAGAGAGAGAAAGAGAGAGCTAGAGAGAGAAAGACTCACTTTGAGACCTCACCTTGGAGAGTGAGAGACCAAGTGTTGTTCAACCATGAGATAGTGCACACCCTGTAGATAGGTGTAAAGAGGAAGCTTGGGAGTGAAACTGATCTGCCATAGAGGATAGGAGATCGAGTTGTCATGGCCGATGAAGTGTGAGGAGTTGGTTGCTGCCGGTGTGATGAAGAAGAGAGAAGGATGGAGCAACGTGTGATTGCGACTATTGATGGGACGAATGGTGTAGCCGATAGGCCAGCAGCTTGTGGATGAGGGTGGTTCACGGCAAGGTTGCAACAGCAAAAGAGAACCGACAGTGGAACGATGAAGGGCGGGGCGCACAGGTACCAACACTTCCTCTATCTTTTCTTTCTTCCTCTCCCCTTCTTTCTATTTTCTTTTTCTATCTTCTTCCTCTCTTTTTGAGAGAATGGTGAAGAGAGGGAGAAGTGAAAGATGAGATTTTTGGATTGGGTGGTGAGAGGGTTAAAGAGGCGGTCGTGGTGAGCGCCGGGAGAAGAAGGTGACGGCCTGCATGTGTTGCAGGCCGTGATGTGGTGGCTGGTTGGTGTTGCCAAGAGGCAGCAGGTGGAGCAAGATGAGAGGGGCGGCAGTCTTTGATGGAGGCGGTGCTGGGCGTGCTCAAACCAGCAACAAGGAGACGCCTCCTCCTTCTTTCTCTTCTTCTTTTCTCCTTTTCTTTTTTTTTTTTCTGGTTTTTTCTTTTTTTTTTTGGTTTTTGGATAGAGGATGGTGAGAGGAGAGGAAAAGGGAGGCGGTATTGAGGCTGGCTATTGGAGGAGCGCTTGGAGAAGAGATCACTGATCTAGTTGTTGCATTCTATGGTGATGTGCAGCAAGTGGAGGAATGGTGTTGGGCGGTGATGGATGGAGATGGAGGCGCTGGCTGTTGCCAAACCTGCAACTGCCGGAGTTGCAGGTCGCTATAGAGGGAGGCGTACCTGCTGATGGAGCAAGAGGGGACGTGGAGCAGTTGCGGTGGTGGAGAAGCTGCTCAAAAATAGCAAGAAGCGGTGGTGGTGGAGCTCTTGATCGGCCGGAGTTGCAGCCTGCAACTCCGGCAATGACGTGGTGAAGAAGATGAAGAAGAAGGTGGAGAAGAAAGGGAAAACGGCCAAAAAAGAAGGGAAAAAAGGCGCAAGAGGTTTTGGGAGAAAGAAATCAAAAGATGGGAGAGGGATTAGGGTTCAAACGAACCCTTCTCCTTCCCCTTTTAAAGCTCCCTATTTCCTTTAATGGAAATAGGGATTTTTTGAAAATAAAAAATAAGAAAATATATATATATATATATATATATATATATATATATATATATATATATTTAAGTAAAACACTACTTTTCTTTGGGGAATTTCCCCATTTAGTGGACCCCCCATTTTTTTTAAATTTAATTGAAATTATTTTGAAATTCACGGGGTCCACTAACTGGTCGGACAGTGGGTCGATGATGATGGGCCCGGCTACTGGCCCACATGGAATGATGATGTCCATCGTCTCACAAGATGATGTGACAGACAATCTGATGGTGATCGGATGGATGGTGACTTGATTGGGACGCAAATTAGTAGATCGACGGATCTAGAGAGATCCAACGGTCCAGTGGAAGATCCAACGGTCCGATTGAAGATCCAACGGTCAGAAAGCTAAGGGAGATGAGACAGAGCCAATGGGAAGGAGTTCTGGGGTTAGGTCAGTAGATTCGAGGACCGAGAGATGAAGAGAGAGAGAATAAGGAGAGATGAGAGTGAAAATATCAAAAAATGGAGATAAAAGTATTGGCAGAGGGTCTGGAACCCTGGTCTTCACTGTGACCATTCTCACGCTTCTCCAGTAGAGTAGACTATCATTCTTTGCTGACTCATGTGGCTTTAAACGCTTTGGTCCGTCTCTTGGTCATTGGCTCTCCTACTCTCTTCATTCTTTGGGTCGGCTTTTTGGTCATCTTATTCAGCCCGTATTTGGCCCATATCTTCTAGTCATAGCATGTGGGCTCTTTAAGCTTTGATAATGGGCTTTTCTGATCGATGTGGGCTCGCAAGTCTCGAGAATTGTCCCATCGGGGTTTCCTACGGCAGAAGAAGCGTGTAATGAGACTTTATCAGAACGACTCAATGTCTAGACTTCTGAAAATGTGTTTAATGCATGCAAATATACCATTTCGTCCAAAAAAGTGTGTTCTACGCAACAAAAGAGACTCTTATGTAGAAAAGTAGATAAATAGAGCATTTTAACGTAGGAGAGTGTGAAAACGCTTAGAAGATAATACTGGAAAATACGCACTTTTAAGCGAATATCACAACCCCCAACTAGCATATTGCCAATCCTTGGCAATTAGTGCGAAATAAATGAGCTTAATAGGGCTCTGCACATGCTGCACACTTTTTCATATTAGCTCAGGGAAAACACCATTCGTCAAATCATTGAATAGATGCAAAAACAGTTACATGCTAGCGAAGAGTTGGAAAGTTTTGGCAAGACTACAGACTGATAATCATGAACCAGAATAGTCAGACTCTGCGTGTGTGTGTGCTCAGCGTTCTCATCATCCGATAGTAAAGATTTCCAGATCACTTCTAAGTTTTTATGCCTCGACCTCAAATCTCACATGTTTAGCACTTAAAATAGAATCACACAAGAAGGGTTTTCTTCTTTTCTCTCAATTTATATGTGAGGAGATGTGTTGATATATGAAAGCAAATATCTCACATATGTATTATTTAAAGGAATGACATCTTTAATAGAAGAAGATCTCATGATTGGAATACCACTTCACTCGGGAACGTTAGATCAAACTCTATAGCTTCTCCTTCTCCAATCTCCACATTTTATGATCGTGCTATCCTAGAATCAAATAGGACTTTCCTAGGTTATAATGAGGCTTAGGTCCAGTGTAGAAAAATAAAGGGATACAGGATTTTAAAGATCTTGAGAGGATATCTCTATTTTCTTGTATTTTTTTTCTGCGATGTAGCACCATCATCTGGTTCTTTTTTCATTTTTTCTTATTTTTCTCTTTTTCTCGATATTTTTGAGACTGCTCAATTTCTTTTCAGCTCTTTTTCATACTTTCTTTCCATATTTTGTTTTCAGCTTGAACCACTTTCTTTTTCTTTTGATTCTTCTTCTTTACTTTTCTTTTCACGGTACACCCATATCAGTTATTCTTTTGTCCATCTCAAAATAAGGGTAGCCAGTCATGTTTCGTAGCTGGACTGAATTTTAAGTTGATGGGTTTACAAAGAAAAGGTTTTTATAGAAGGGCTCAAGGGGTTTCTAGTGAAGTATAATTCAGGTAAGTAAAAAGGTTGAACGATTCAGAAAAATGGCCTAAATCATTTTCTGGGGTTTGCACTATCATGTATACTGTCTTGACTAGATATAAAGGTTCTATTGTAGTAATCCAATTTTTGATGTCATTTTGAGTTCCATGATCAAATAAAAGGGTAATGAGATCTCTCAACGAATATTGCGGGCAAGAAGAATAGTGAGTCATCTTGTGACTCAGAATTGTTTTATAACCCTCTGAATTGATTAAAGGCTCGAAAGCTCACTAGGTCAGGTCTTCACAATTATTCTCACAGGATCTCCAGAATTTCTAAACTTAGGATGACTCTGATATTGATAGTGTACAATTGTGCCGAATATGAGTTTTTCTGAGTTTTCAAACCTGCTGTAGTCACGCTTGACTTGACTCAATGCTAACTTTAAACAAAAATTGACATCCTCAATACTGACTTAACGGAGGTTTTCAGCTAATCAAAGTCAGGGTATTTGACACATTTTTGAAATTCTAGAAAACTTTTGGAGAACATCGGAAATCACCCCAAAAATAACAATTTTTTTTATCAAAATGAAGACATGAGTTTTGGTAAATATCCACCCCCAACCAAAATACAACACCGTCCTCGGTGCTCATGACTGGGACATAAAATGATGAAAAATCAGTGATGATGATGCAAAGGTTCAGGGAAGATGTTACTAAGTCGGCAGAAACTTGACAGTGTGTGATACCTGATGATCGGAAGATTGAATGTACCTGCATTTCCAAAGATATAACAATAATAACAAATGTATGAGACTCATGTACTCTAAGAATACCAGAATTGCCTTTCCGAAAGCGCTAAGTTTTACGTCTTCAGCCAGACATGACGGGGGTGACAGGCACCTCCAACCAAGTTGGAGCATAGAAGACTGAGTAGATCATCAGTCGACATAGACAGGATCGATGAGATCGATCTCAAAAGTCTGAATTAACAATACGTCAAGTTCATGAACTGTTTTAGACGCTGCCCATTGACCTGAAAAGAGGAGTGATCCTTTGGATCCTCAATAGTGATTGCCCCAAAGGGTGTGACTGCTGTGACCGTATAAGGACCGGTCCACCTAGATTTCAATTTCCCAGGGAAGAGATGAAGATGGGAATTATAAAGAAGGACCTTCTGTCCTGGATGGAACTCTTTCCTGAGGATGCTCTTGTCATGTATCCACTTCATTTTTGCTTTATAATTCTTGGACAAGTTGTAGGCATCATTTCTGAGTTCTTCTAACTCATTCATTTGAAGTTTTCGCTCCTCCCCTGCAGAGTCGAGGTCGAAGTTGAGCTTCTTAATGGCCCACAGGGCATGATGTTCAATCTCTATCGGTAGATGACAGGGTTTCCCAAAGACGAGACGATAGGGAGACATATTGAGTGGGGTCTTGTAGGCAGTTCTGTATGCCCATAAAGCATCAGTGAGACGAGTAGACCAGTCTTTACGTATGGTATTGACTGTCTTCTCCAAGATCTACTTGATCTAACGATTAAAAACCTCTACTTGACCACTAGTCTGCGGATGATAAGCTAGGGCAACCTTGTGGGTTACCCCATACTTTTTCATTAATTTCTCGAATATCCTATTGAAGAAATGGGTGCCCCCATCACTAATGATGGCATTAGGGGCACCGAATCGGGCGAAGATGAACTCCTTTAGGAATTTGACCACCACTTTGTGGTCATTGGTCTTAGTGGGAATGGCTTCTATCCATTTGGATACATAGTCTACCACAAGGAGAATGTACTCAAAACCATAGGAAACGGAAAAGGGGCCCATGAAGTCGATGCCCCAAATGTCAAATATTTCATCGACCTGGATGGGAGTTAGTGGCATCATGTTCCTCTGGGAGATGCGGCCTAGATGCTGGCAATTAGGACACGTTTTGCTGTAGATGTGGGCATCTTTAAATAATGTGGGCCAGTAGAATCCGCATTGCAGAACTTTTTCTACAGTCTTCTTAGTGCTGAAATGACCACCACAAGGTTGGTCATGACACGAGGACAAGATATTGAGTTGGTCGGACTCAGGGACACAGAGACGAATGATCTGGTCAGGACAGTATTTATACAAATAAGGGTCATCCCAAGAGTAGTACTTAACTCTTGCTAGGAATTGGCTTTTGTCCTATTTTGACCAGTGTGAAGGCATTTCTTCGGTGACAAGGTAGTTGACAATGTCAGCATACCAAGGATTAACAGAGATAGCGAACAGTTGTTCGTCTGGAAAGGTCTCATGGATGGGCTGGTTGTCGAAGGATGACTGTAAAGTCAGTCTAGACAAGTGATCAGCCACTACATTCTCAGTTCCTTTCTTATCCTTGATCTCGAGGTCGAATTCCTGTAGTAAGAGAATCCAGCGAATTAATCAAGGCTTGGTTTCCTTTTTCGACATGAGATAACGAATGGCTGTATGATCAGTGTAAATGACCACTTTAGTGGCTAAGAGATACTGACAAAATTTATCAAGGGTGAAGACTACCGCCAGGAGTTCTTTCTCAGTGGTAGAGTAATTCATTTGGGCAGAGTTAAGAGTTTTGCTCGCGTAGTAGATCACGTGTGACCTTTTGTCAACTCTCTGCCCTAGAACGGCTCCTAAAGCGTAGTCAGAAGCATCGCACATTACCTCAAAAGGTAGAGTCCAGTCCGGGGGACTGATAATGGGCGCAGTAGTGAGCTTAGATTTGAGACGCTCTAATGCCTTGACACAATCAACATTAAAGTCAAAAGGACTATCTTTAGCCAGAAGATGGGACAGTGGTCAAGCGATTTGAGAGAAGTCCTTGATGAACCGCCTATAGAATCCTCCGTGTCCCAAAAAGGACCGGATGTCACGCACGGACTTAGAAATGGGCAAGGTCAAGATGATATCAATTTTAGCTTTGTCGACCTCAATTCCCTGATGGGAAATGGCATGTCCCAGAACAATGCCCTTCTTCACCATGAAGTGGCATTTTTCCCAATTGAGGACAAGTCGCTTGTCCTGACAACGTTGAAGTACAAACCCTAGATGGTTTAGACAGTCATCAAAAGATGACCCAAAGACTGAGAAGTCATCCATAAAGACTTCGAGGAATCTTTCCACCATGTCAGAGAATATACTCATCATACACCGTTAAAAGGTCGCGGGTGCATTGCAGAGGCCAAAGGGCATGCGCTTATAGGCAAAAGTGCCAAATGGACAGGTGAAAGTTGTCTTCTCGTGATCCTCAGGGGCGATGGGTATTTGATTATACCCAGAGTAACCATCAAGGAAGCAGTAATAAGAGTGACCTGCTAGTCTCTCCAACATCTGGTCTATGAACGGTAACGGAAAATGGTCATTCCTAGTGTTGGTGTTGAGTCGTCTGTAATCGATGCAGACTCTCCACCCTTTCTTCAGGCGCTGGGTGACCATTTTCTTGTTCTCATTTTCCACAACTGTTAATCCTGCCTTTTTAGGGACGACATGAATAGGACTCACCCATTTGCTGTCAGAGATGGGGTAGATGATACCCGCATCTAACAGTTTGAGGACCTCGTCCCGGGCTACTTCCTTTAAGCCGGGTTTCAACCTCCTCTGGTGTTCACGAGAGGTTTTGGATTCATCCTCGAGATAGATGTGATGTTGGCACACTGAGGGGTCTATGCCTCGAATATCCTCTATAGTCCACCCTATCGCAGATTTGTGCTCGTTGAGCAACTCCAGAAGTTTCTTACGTTCACTTGCAGATAAAGCGGAAGCAATAATCACAGGGTAGGTTTCCTTAGGACCAAGATAGGCAGAGGAAAGATTTGTGGGAAGAGATTTGAGCTCCAATGTTGGAGCAGATGGAGTTGAAGTAGGTGTCACAGAAGACACGGATTGAAGAGGTTTGATTTCAGTAGGTAAAAGAAGGATAGGTTCTCTGGCCATGGTTATCAGAGGCTCAAACTCGATGAGTGGAGCGGGGATCTCTATCAGTGGAGCAGTCTCCAAAAGATTATTGAGATCAGAAATGGCTGACTCTATGGCAAAGTCAGCTCCAAAGTGTTCTAGACACTGCTTAAGAATATCTTCGGTGGAGTCCGGGATTAGACTCTCAACGGCACACATTTCATCGGTCACTTCGCGATCGGCATCCTGTTGCATTAAACGAAAGATATTGACCTCAGCTTTGAGATTTTCGAAAGCAATGGACATGTTTCCATCCCGACACCCGATGTGTGCATTCGCGGTGGCAAGGCATGGACGGCCTAAGATGACCGGAATGCGGTTATCCTGACACGACTCAGTGTCGAGAATGATAAAGTCCACAGGATAATAAAAGTCAGCGACTTTTACTAGGACATCTTCAATGATTCCTCTTGGAATCTTGATGGACTGATCAGCCAATTTCAGGGTGACATTGGTAGGCTTCATATCTTTCAGTCCTAACTGCTGATATACCGAGAACGGTATGAGGTTGACGCTAGCCCCTAAATCTAGCAAGGCAGTGCAGCTAAAGTTGTCTCCAATTTCACATTGGACAGTTGGGCTACTTGGATCCTTGTGTTTGATCACACTGTTGCGTTGAATGAACGTGGTAGCTTTTTCGGCCAAGAAAGCAGCTTTGGGTACATGCGTACGCCGCTTAACTGTGCACAAGTCCTTGAGGAATTTGGCATAAGAGGGGATTTGCTTGATGGCAGAAAGGAATGGGATATTTATCTAGACGTCTTTAAAGACGTCTAAGATCTCAGAGAATTGCTGATCCCGCTTATCTTGGACAAGTCTGTCCGGGAAGGGAGGCTTTACTCGACAAATGGATTTGTCTTTAGCCTTCGATTTCTGCACATGGATATCTGATGTTGGTGTAGAGGTAGAAGAAGCAGAGGTAGGATTGGTACTAGTTTCCTCTGTACGAGTGATGGGTGCTGGAGATGGCACCGGCGGTGGTTGGACTCCCATGTCCACAGTTTTTCCAGATCGTAGGGTGGTTACAGCTTGCACCTCCCCTTGACAATTCTCATTCTGGCTCTGAGATTGAGAACTGATCTCATATACTACTCCTTTGGCATTTCCTTTTGGGTTAGCAATGGGTTGGCTAGGAAAGATCCCCTTAGCTTTCTCGGCTTCTAAGTTACCTAGACGTTGCTCTAGACGAAGCATGGATTGCTGTTGCTGTTGCTCTAGGTGTTGCATAGATTGAGTAATGAGTTGAGCTAGAAGGTCCTCGATACCGGGTTTGGGGGCCAACTGTTGGGGGGCAGCTAATGGGAGCTGAGGCACCAATTCGCGACTCGAGCTCATCGGGGCATTATAGTTATAGGCGGGAGAATTAGTTGGGACAATCTGTTGGTTCTGAAAGTTTTGGGGAACTCTTTGCTGATTTTGAAATGTGCTCTGTTGTCCAGAGTATTGACCCTGTTGGAACTGCTGGTTTTGAGTAGATGGGTACTGACTCTGCTGGTATTGTCCCTGATTGAATTGCCTATTGGGTTGATTGAACCCGGGAGGCTACATGCCCTGAGGTTGACGCGGAGGTTGAGCTGGCGGTTGAGTAGACTGAGGCCTCCAAGAGAAGTTAGGGTGATTTCTCGTGTCAGGATGATAAGATTGACTATACGAGTTTTGAGTGGGTGGTTTGTATGTGCTGAAGGCACAAACTTCTTCCTGAAGAGGATTAGACCATCCTTCATTCAAAGGACAATGCTCAGTAGTATGGGAGGGTTGCAGACAAAGGGTGCAGGATTCCATAGGGCTCTCTTGTCCCACATGCATGACTGGGGTAGAATGTTGAGTAGGTTTTTGTACTGACACAGCCAGTGCCGAGACTGACTTGCTCAACTCTTGAATGACTGATCGAAGCTCAGTATCAGCTGTAGCATCATGTCCCTTGGTAGTCCTTTGGACCGAAGTGGTTCGACTAAACTCTGAGTCAGTCGTCCAATGTTGAGAGTTTTCTCCTAACTCTCCCAAGAATTTGTATGCATCGGTCGGAGTTTGGTGCAGGAATTTTCCCTGGCACATTGACTCTACCATGGTCCGAGACTCATCAGTAAGTCCCTTATAGAAGACGTGGACAAGATTGCCCTTGTCGATGCTATGGTGGGGACACTTAGTCAGGTAGTCTTGGAATCTATCCGACGCTTCAAAAAATTTCTCATCGGACTTTTGTCAAAAGTCCTGGATGAGTTGCTTCATTTGGTTGGTCCGAGTCATGAGGTAGAATTTAGACATGAATTTACCCACCAACTCTTTTCAACTGCTGATTGAATCAGCGGGTGAGGAGTAGAGCCAATCTGAGGCTCGGTCTTTGAGCGAGAATGGGAAAACTCGCAGACGCACATTGTCATCATCGAGGTTCTGATTCTTGAAAAGTAGGATGACATGTTGGAATTCCCTAATATGGGAATATGGGTCTTCTCTTGGGAGACCACGAAAGGTAGGCAGCATTTGGATCGTCTGTGGCCTGATCTCAAACTGTACCGCCATAGTAGGTGGGAGAATAATGCAAGTGGGCGGATTAGCAGAGATAGGGGCGAACGTCTCGATAAGAGGTCGTTCGACTGCCATGACTACAAAGGTAGTAGTACTGGGGGAGGCGGGTGGGGAAAGAGATGGGGAAGGATTCAGTAGAGGATCCACTGTAGGTACGTGATTCTCAGATCGAACCAAGCGTTTATTCGGATGATTCCAAACGGGCATACGCTAATGAGGCAAGCTCTATACTTGGCAAAAAATTACTAGAGAGGAACACTATCCTAAATGATGCACACCAAGCACAGATAATCTTATTGTAAGCAATCAGGATATATTTTAGGAATTATCTTTGTTAGTTTTGGGGCTAAAGTAGATTATGACAGTGGGCGGACCACTGGTTTATCTTTTAACCGCCGGACTAACTGTTTTGCACTCAGAGGTTCTCACCAGGCTACACTCTTCAGAGCGAATCATTTAGTACTAATTCTAGTTAACAACAAGGCAATCCGAAGCCTAGACAGACGTGCGGCACAATGGCTGACTTAAGTATGTCCCAGACTAACCGGATTGGTCAAGTGGATAAGAAGAGTGTTCCCTCGGGTTAAGCTAGGGTTGATCCGTGTTCCTAGTCCACACGCAACTAACCGCCGAATAGTCCAAGATGCCATGTCGAGCTCAGTGTACTTGAGTAGCAGGGACTTATGGGTGTGTTAGACAACAAGGACCCGCGCTCGTGGTCTTATTTCGATTGGATGTTAAGCGGGTTCGCTTTGTGTGGATTTTTCCTCGAACATCGGGCTAATTGGCTCTACTTCTTGATTCTTTTTAATTAAATGGAGCCTTGGGATCAAATCAGTTGGAATGATGAAGTGGGTGATGAAATCCCACCAGTTTCAATTTTGGAGCTGGGTTTGCTCTTTTAGAGTTGATTGATTAACGGCCATGCCACGTAAGTCGAATAATATGTATGCGAAAGCAAATAGACAAGTGACAATGATTCACCCAAATTGCTCTGTATCGCACTTAAGGCGAGGATAAAGACTTACCTCCCGTGGGCCACGCCACGGGGTCGCCTCCGTGGGTTAGGGAGGGGTATCCTAATGGGCTTGGGCCCGACTCCACCTCTTTGAGCTTTCGCTCCCTACCCACACTGGATCGTGTTCCTGCAGAAAAGTTTAGATCGCACGGTCTAGGTATTTGGGATTCTATTTGGAAGATCCTTGCCTTTTTAGGGTTCACAGAGCACGTATTGGATTGAGGCAAGTTTTTGAATTAATTTCCAAATTCGAGATGGGGTGAAATTTAGGAATTACCAGATTGGAAAATACCTAGATTGGAAAGTTTCCCGAACTGTGGAGATCTTCTAAGAAAGATTTGATTGCGAGATCCCGTACAATTTTGAAAAATTTCCCAAAATTGAAATTCTGCTAGATTTGGGGTATTTCCTTTTATAGACTTTTCCAAATTCGGAGGATTTCTAAAGATAGAAATTCCTCTAAAGTGGAAACTTCTAAGAGGGGAAACCCTAATTTAGCAAAGTTTCAAGATTTTAGAATCTTTCCAAAAATCGTAAATCCTTGATTGGTGATTTTTAAAAATCTGCAGAATATAAAACCCTAATTTTTTTAAATTTTAATTTTTTTGATTTTTTTGGTATTTTTCACTTAATCTAGGGTTTCTAAAAAAACCCTAGAACAAGATCTAGCAGTTTATATGGAAAGCAGTAAAATTCCTAAATTATTACAAATTGCACTCGGCCTTCCGAGGCATTAAAAATAATAATTTAAAAGACTGCTAAAAATCACTAAAAACAAAAAATAGAAAGTTTCCCGAAAAGGTCGGGCTGTCCAAATTGAGCAGCTTTTCGCTTCAGCAACTTTCCAATTCCGTCTTTACGTCCTTTTTCGCACTCCCGAACACCCGACCGGCAACGACGCCATTTGATACTAGGGTTTTCCATGTCGTTGGTTACGGAAACCCTAAAATTAACACATTTATAATTTTTATTCGATTATCCTGCAAAATTGATAGATTTGTATAGGGATTCGTGTCGGATGTCGATCCGCACTCGGGGTTAGTTTGCGCAACTCAAACACATAAAATGATGGATTTTCTTCACAGAAATTGATGGAAATGATGATGGAAGAAGGGTGATGAGGTTGGGATTAAAAACATGATGTTTGATTTTGAAGATTGAATATTAATCACAGGGATTGCTAAACAAATAAATTCAAAATTATTATTCATAATAATAAACTCAAGAACACGAACTAGAATGGAAACTACTTTTATTGAATCACCAAAAGCTGTTTACACTGATAATAAAATAAAATAAACAAAAGTAAACTATCCTAAAGGTAAAACAAGATGATGCTAGAGAGAGAAAGAGAGAGCTAGAGAGAGAAAGACTCACTTTGAGACCTCACCTTGGAGAGTGAGAGACCAAGTGTTGTTCAACCACGAGATAGTGCACACCCTGTAGATAGGTGTTAAGAGGAAGCTTGGGAGTGAAACTGATCTGCCATAGAGGATAGGAGATCGGGTTGTCACGGCCGATGAAGTGTGAGGAGTTGGTTGCTGCCGGTGTGATGAAGAAGAGAGAAGGATGGAGCAACGTGTGATTGCGACTATTGATGGGACGAATGGTGTAGCCGATAGGCCAGCAGCTTGTGGATGAGGGTGGTTCACGGCAAGGTTGCAACAGCAAAAGAGAACCGACAGTGGAACGATGAAGGGCGGGGCGCACAGGTACCAACACTTCCTCTATCTTTTCTTTCTTCCTCTCCCCTTCTTTCTATTTTCTTTTTCTATTTTCTTCCTCTCTTTTTGAGAGAATGGTGAAGAGAGGGAGAAGTGAAAGATGAGATTTTTGGATTGGGTGGTGAGAGGGTTAAAGAGGTGGTCGTGGTGAGCGCCGGGAGAAGAAGGTGACGGCCTGCATGTGTTGCAGGCCGTGATGTGGTGGCTGGTTGGTGTTGCCAAGAGGCAGCAGGTGGAGCAAGATGAGAGGGGCGGCAGTCTTTGATGGAGGCGGTGCTGGGCGTGCTCAAACCAGCAACAAGGAGATGCCTCCTCCTTCTTTCTCTTCTTCTTTTCTCCTTTTCTTTTTTTTTTTGGTTTTTTCTTTTTTTTTTGGTTTTTGGATAGAGGATGGTGAGAGGAGAGGAAAAGGGAGGCGGTATTGAGGCTGGCTATTGGAGGAGCGTGAAAGTAGGCTTTTTCCGCGTCGTTGGTTACGGAAAACCTAATTTCAACACATTTTTTAACTGATCCGAGACATTTAACCTGTAAAATGGGCAATTTTGCACAGTGGCTCGTGTCGGATGTCGATCCGCACTCGGGATTAGTCAGATGAGCGCAATGAGGAATATAAAATCACGGAATCTCTAAATAAATTATGGTGGGATGAGAATGATGGATTTGGATTTAAACATGCTTTTGGAGATAATACTATCAACTAAAAACATTAAAATAAAGAAATCAACATCAAAGAAGATAGAAAACACAACTTTTCATTCATTAAAGGTTATCTCATACATTGATCGTAACATAAACTAGCAAGCTAAGAATTAACTAAAAAGCCATTTCTATTTAATAGAGAAGAGAGAGAAAGATGTGGAAAAACCTAGAGAGAGAAAGAGAGTTTAGAGAGAGAAGATTTTCTAGAGAGAGAAAGATAATTCACCACTTACCACGAGATGGATTGGAAACATGTCCAGCCAAGTGATGGTTGCTGTCCATGGATTGGTGCACGACTTGGTACGGGCTGCAAGGAGAGAATGGTGGATATGTGGTGCTCCAAGTAGAGGAAAGAAAGAGAGGCTGGAGCGTGGTGAGACTGGTGACCAACGGCCTGGCTTAAGAAGTTGTGGGCCAAATGGTCATGGTGCATAGATCTGCGAGCTTGCAAGGGATAGATCGTGAGGAGGAGGCAGCTAGGAGGAGAACTTAACGGCTTGGCCGTTGAAGTAGTAGGCGGTGTAGTGGCTGGCGGTTCGTGGAGGAGGCTGCAACGGTCTGGTGCAGCAACACCTTGAAGTGGAGGACGGTGGTAGAAGCGTCACAGGTGAGGACCGCCCTCCTCTTCCTCTCTTCCTCTTCTTTTTCTTTTCTTTTCTGGCTTCTTTTCTTTTCTTTTTTTTTTTTTTTTTTCTTTTTGGTTTTGTGAAAACCGCTGGCTAGTGGAGCTGGGTTGCTTGGTGTTGCCGCCTGCAACACCAGCAACGTAGAAGAAATGAAGGTTCAGTGGAGATGGGAGAGCTTGAGAGAAAGGAGAGTTCAAGAATGAAGAAGAAGAGAGGGTGAGGACGGCTGAGAGGAGATCAAGCAGCAGGTGCCGCTTTTGAATCGGAAGAGTTGGAGGCGCTGCATGTGGAGAGGCGGTGATAAATGGACCTGTAACTCGATGTTGCAGGTCTGCTCGTGACTGAGGGTTGCTGTTTGTGGCGATGGAGAGCCAGCTGTTGGAGATCGCAGGTGCTAAATGACAAGACGATGGCGCTTCTGGCGAGCAGATCAGGAAGAAGGAGAAGACGGTTGGTTCAGTCCTCGTGGAGAAGTGAGACCGTTGTCCTCTCAAGATGGGGAGACGTGGGGGAGAAGATGGCCCCAATAGAGGGCGGAAACGCTGGGTGGTGATTTCGATTGGGATGCACAGCACTTGCACGGTTTGTGGAGGCGGTTCAGGTGCTGGCCGGAGTTGCAGGCTGCAACTCCGGTGATCACGTGAAGAAGATGAAGAAGAGGAATAACGAGAAAGAAGAAAGGAGGAGGAAGAGGGGGCCAAAAACGAGGGGAAGAGTAAAGGAGAAGGAGAGGAGAAGAAAAGAGGGGGATTAGGGTTCGAACGAACCCTCCCTTCTCCCCTTTTAAAGCTTCCCTATTTCCTTTAATGGAAATAGGGGGTTTTTGAAAATAAAAAAATAAGAAAAAAATAATTTTTTTTTTTTTTTTTTTTTTTTTTAAGTAAAAACCTACTTTTCTATGGGGAATCTCCCCAATTAGTGGACCCCCCATTTAATTAAAATTATTTTTGAAATTCGCGGGGTCCACTAACTGGTCGGACAGCGGGTCGATGCTGATGGGCCCGGCTACTGGCCCACATGGACTGATGATGTCCATCGTCTCACAAGATGATGTGACAGGCATTCTGAAGGCGATCGGATGGATGGTGACTTGATTGGGACCCAGATTGGTAGATCGACGGATCTAGAGAGATCCAACGGTCCGATGAAGATCCAACGGTCCGATTGAAGATCCAACGGTCAGAAAGCTAAGGAGATGAGATAGAGCTGATAGGCAGGAGTTCTGGGGTTAGGTCAGTAGATTCGAGGATCGAGAGATGAAGAGAGAGAGAGAATAAGGAGAGATGAGAGAAAAAGTATCAAAAAAATAGAAAAAAGCACTGGCGGAGGGTCTGGAACCCTGGTCTTCACTGTGACCATCCTCACGCTTCTCCAGTAGAGTCGACCATCATTCTTTGCTGACTCATGTGGCTTTAAACGCTTTGGTCCGTCTCTTGGTCATTGGCTCTCCTACTCTCTTCGTTCTTTGGGCCGGCTTTTTGGTCCTCTTATTCAGCCCATATTTGGCCCATATCTTCTAGTTATAGCATGTGGGCTTGTTAAGCTTTGATAATGGGCTTTCATGATCGATTTGGGCCCACAAGTCTCGAAAATCGTCCCATCGGGGTTTCCTACGACAGAAGAAGCGCGTAATGAGACTTTATCAGAACGGCTTAATATTTAGACTTCCGAAAATGTGTTTAATGCATGCAAATATACCATTTCGTCCAGAAAAGTGTGTTTTACGCAATGAGATAGACTCTTACGTAGAAAAGTGGATAATTAGAGCAGTTTTACGTAGGAGAGTGCGATAACGCTAACAGGATAAGTGCTTTAAAATAAGCACTTTTGAGCGAATATCAGAGCGCTTGGAGAAGAGATCACTGATCTAGTCGTTGCATTCTGTGGTGATGTGCAGCAAGTGGAGGAATGGTGTTGGGCGGTGATGGATGGAGATGGAGGCGCTGGCTGTTGCCAAACCTGCAACTGCCGGAGTTGCAGGTCGCTATAGAGGGAGGCGTACCTGCTGATGGAGCAAGAGGGGACGTGGAGCAGTTGCGGTGGTGGAGAAGCTGCTCAAAAATAGCAAGAAGCGGTGGTGGTGGAGCTCTTGATCGGCCGGAGTTGCAGCCTGCAACTCCGACAATGACGTGGTGAAGAAGATGAAGAAGAAGGTGGAGAAGAAAGGGAAAACGGCCAAAAAAGAAGGGAAAAAAGGCGCAAGAGGTTTTGGGGGAAAGAAATCAAAAGATGGGAGAGGGATTAGGGTTCAAACGAACCCTTCTCCTTCCCCTTTTAAAGCTCCATATTTCCTTTAATAGAAATAGGGATTTTTTAAAAATAAAATATATATATATATATATATATATATATATATATATATATATATATATATTTAAGTAAAACACTACTTTTCTTTGGGGAATTTCCCCATTTAGTGGACCCCCCATTTTTTTTAAATTTAATTAAAATTATTTTGAAATTCACGGGGTCCACTAACTTGTCGGACAGCGGGTCGATGATGATGGGCCCGGCTACTGGCCCACATGGAATGATGATGTCCATCGTCTCACAAGATGATGTGACAGACAATCTGATGGTGATCGGATGGATAGTGACTTGATTGGGACCCAGATTGGTAGATCGACGGATCTAGAGAGCTCCAACGGTCCAATGGAAGATCCAACGGTCCGATTGAAGATCCAACGGTCAGAAAGCTAAGGGAGATGAGACAGAGCCAATGGGCAGGAGATCTGGGGTTAAGTCAGTAGATTCGAGGACCGGGAGATGAAGAGAGAGAGAATAAGGAGAGATGAGAGAGAAAATATCAAAAATAGAGATAAAAGTATTGGCAGAGGGTCTGGAACCCTGGTCTTCATTGTGACCATTCTCACACTTCTCTAGTAGAGTAGACTATCATTCTTTGCTGACTCATGTGGCTTTAAACGCTTTGGTCCGTCTCTTGGTCATTGGCTCTCCTGCTCTATTCGTTCTTTTGGCCAGCTTTTTGGTCCTCTTATTCAGCCCATATTTGGCCCATATCTTCTAGTCATAGCATGTGGGCTCTTTAAGCTTTGATAATGGGCTTTCCTAATCGATGTGGGCTCGCAAGTCTCGAGAATTGTCCCATCGGGGTTTCCTGCGGCAGAAGAAGCGCGTAATGAGACTTTATTAGAACGACTCAATGTCTAGACTTCTGAAAATGTGTTTAATGCATGCAAATATACCATTTCATCCAAAAAAGTGTGTTCTACGCAACAAAAGAGACTCTTACGTAGAAAAGTAGATAAATAGAGCATTTTAACGTAGGAGAGTGTGAAAACGCTTAGAAGATAACACTGGAAAATACGCACTTTTAAACGAATATCACCTATCGGATAGTTTGTGATCCACTAGGGAACAAGTACGCATTGCTTACCGTGCGAGCGGCCCTAGCTAATAAAGTTGCGAGCCCCTCTTGTTTGATTCATTTATCCACTCGACTTTATGAACCCGACTCGGTTTCCAACTTTCACTAGCGCTAGGGCTGTGGAAACTGACCTTCAACACTTTAGAGCCAGAACAGAACAAGAAGGCAACAAACTCTTTGATCTGCGACCTTCCCTCGCCTATCGATTGCCTTTCCCTAAATCTACAAACAACGGTTTGCTTTCTCTTTCTCTTTCCCTTACCTTTTTCCGATAGTTTTGTCCAACCTATACATAAAAGAAATTTCATTTAGCAAGGGGTTGTTCCCCAATTAGGCAAGTTGTGTTCCTATCCATACCGCCTGTCCCCTTCTCTAATAGGGCTGATCTTGTATCTGCTTCCGGCCCTTACCTACTCGCTACCCGACAGATAGAATTGATTGACTTCCGCCTACCCGCTACCCGACAAGGAAAGCTTTATCAAAGTAGTAAAGAAACCTTCCCTTAAGCCGAAACCGCTTAACGAAAAAAAAGATACATATAACAAAGGACTGCCCTCACTGCCTCTTGCTCTAGCTCCGCCCAATGCTCGGAATGGTGAATTGATCAATCCCGAAACTAGCCAACCCGAAAGCCAATCACGAACTGCTCGCTACTGGAACTGGCTAACAGAAAAAGCGGAAAGAAAGAGGGCATGTCTCACTAGCCAACTAACTATAAGATGGGCATAGGGCGGCACCTTTAGAGCTAAACTTTAGAGCTCTACTAAAGGGCTTAACTGACTACGGTTTGAGTTCTCTGCGACTTCCCAAGAAACCGACATCTGTCTTTCCAAAAGCCGACTGCCCCCTATCTGAGAAGGACGGAACAGAAAGGAAAGATTCGATGATCTGCCTGCGCCCCTTACCCGCTCGCTACTGATAAACTGGCTCCCCAACCCTTCCTGAAGATTAAAAGATTTCATTTTTGATAGCGGGAAAAGAACCTACTCGCCTTACGCAACGACAAGGATTTCTTTTCTAAGCTCGCTAAACGCAAAGAAAAGAAAAGACCTCTGAAAGAGTCCTTTATTAAAGAGATCGGTCGCTCTCGCTTGAACTGAACGCTTTCCCTGAACTAGAAGTCCTAGAAGTCACCAGTTCCTAGAAGTAAACTTAGAGTACTGCGCTTGCTTAGCGCTTGCAGGAACAGCACGGCAAGGAAACTCTCTCTCTGATACGCCGGCTAGACTGGGGCTGGAACTGTACGGACAGGAGGGAGATATTCTCTGATCAACCCGCTAAGAGTACTGAACGGAAGGAGTTTTCCTCAAAGTCGCCGTCCCGTAACTGGAATCTACGAGTCGCTTGCACTGAGCCCTTTCCCTGACTAACCAGTTCTCTCTATCAAAGCACCATAGGTGGGCTTAGCTGACTAACGAGCATCAAAGACCTGAGCTTACCGCTACGAGTAGATTCGTAGAGTAGACTGAATCGCCCAAGCTTACCAAGAGTTTCTATGACCTCCCTCGAGTACTTCGCTACCGGAAAAGAAGGCTTATTCTCTTAGCCGCTTTAACAACGGTTTCAGTGAAAAGCCTTAAAGATTGAGTTTAGTAAGGGTGAAAGGGAATACTTAGAGTAAAGGCGATCGTTATGCGGTTAGCGCTAAAGCAACGGGGAAAGTTCAAAGCCAATCACGAACTGCTCCTTAAAGCTACCACAACAACAAGGATTTGACTAAGGCGCTTGAACTGAGTCTTTTTTCCTAGCTTAACGAAAGCGGGAATCTCTCTCTCTCTGATACGCCCAATAGTCCCGGAACTTCACTAGCTAAAGCCGAGACAGCAACCTGAGCCAGCTAAAGCCGATACCGAGAGAAAGAACAAGGATTTCTCTCTGAAGCAGGACTTGACTCTGCAGCTGACTCGCCTACCGAAAAAGAAGGAAAGATTTGCTTTGATCTAAGCCAATAGCCCTGTGACTTACCTTCTGGACTTGCTTAGTAATGAAAGAACGTTTAAAACAAATAAAGAGCTTCAAATAAGGTGAACAACGGAAAGAGGAATTTGACCTTTGCCTTAAGCCGAAGTTGGATTCACAAAAGCCCGAAAGCCCTAAGAAATGCATGGGAAAGATTCTACGAGCGCTAGCACTGAACGGAAAGGAGTCTTTCTTTCTCTGACCCGCCCTAAGACTCAATCAATCAATCCCCCCCTTTCCCTGTAAAGCTTGAACAACGACCTTAGAATAGAAGTCAGCCTTAAAGAGCGAGTGAACTTAGAACAACGCAACAAAGCACTTTTCGCTTTCAACTGGCCCGGAGTCTCGGTACCGCGCTTTCCAGACAGGAACTCTTTCTCTTCGGCACTTGAACTGTTACCGCGTTCTGTGTTCCAACTGTAGGCTTTCACTTGAAAGAGCCTCGAGTACAGGCTACGCTAGCAAAGGTACACGGGAGGGAGACCAAATCAACTACTAAATTAGCTTCCCCCGCTGGAAGTCGATAACTGGGAGTAGTCACTGCTCTATAATCTGATCTAGGTAGTCCCTCATCGAGGAAAGCAGCATTCGATGAAACTTCTTCTCGCCTTTGAGCAGCAGATGACATAAGATCTCCATTTCAGTCAATAGACCTCACCGGGCTAGGGGTGCGGACGGGACGGAGAATGGCGATGGGTTTTGATTCCCTTGTTTCGGTGCCAGAAAGACCCTATTCTTCTTCGAGTGGGGATTTTCGACGTCCGATCAAGTCCAATAGTTCACCTTCTTCTGGTCACCTTGCCTTCCCTTCTACTGCGTCTTCGGGCTCGGCGAAGTAATAAGTAGGGATTTCAAGGTGACCAGAAGAAGTTGGATGCGAGGAAGGAAGGCTGGAATCTCGACTTAATTGAGTTCTCGACCGGGCAACAGAGGCGAATGGAAGCAAATGCCACCAGTCTTTCCCACCAGGTAAATATCAAATTCAAGGTTAGGTTCATCATCCAGAAAGATGCACTGCTTCGGTAGGCAGGAATAAAAGGATAGTCAACTAGAAGCATCGGCTGCAGGAGGGAGAGCTACTTCTTCTTCCCCCAAGGACTGCTTGAATCTTGAATCGAGGCACCCATCTTCAGTCGACCAATAATGCATTTCTTGCTCGATGAAGCTCCGCCTATCGAAGAATAAAAATTCTTTCTGGTGCTGGCCCTGGAGTACTGATATTGAGTGGACTCAACCTTCCGTGGTGCTTGGGACTACAGGCCAATCAAGAGTAGGGATCAGTTGAACTAGAGGCGGGTGCCGATCAAAGAAGGTAATATCCGCCTACCTCTCCTTGAGAAGTTCATGGCAGGAGGGCCAGTATTCGACTAGACGGGAACCGTCGCGTCGACTAGACGGCGAGGAAATGTTAATTGAGTAAGATTTACCGGGGAGGAGATTCAGGCTTGTGCTGATGGGGGACCAATCCCAATGACACCTATCAATCTTTTTATGTCCGGTGAGGGGTATTGATAGGACTTTTTTCGACCGCAACCAATTGGACTAACTCGGAGAAGAATCACTCAATAGGGTGCCTATGCCCCGGGGGATTCTAGCTTACTTGAATAGGGCCAGAGCACAAGCCAAGCCAGCCCATCGAGACAGCCAAAGTCAGTCAGCTCGGGTCCACCCGTGACGGAACGGAACCTAAAATCTAAAGCCCCCCAATTCTCAACCTCGACCTACACAAGTGGTTTTAGAACCCACATTTTAAAAAGTTCTGTTAGGTTCTTAGTAGCAGTCGGCGACCTTTTCTTCTTTTACTTCACATAGCTTTTCGTCTCCTTGATAGCTGGAAGTTCTCCAAAAGTATGAAAAGCTGGAGGACTTTGTACCATCCATTCCGGTGTGGTTGGATTCTGTTCAACAGCCCAAGGACTTGGAGCACATCTTTTGTTGTTTCCACTGCTTGAAGTGATTGTTACGACCACGAAGAAACGACGAATCCCAACTACGGATATATAAGAGCCAGAACTGCTAAGGGCATTCCATCCAGCGTAAGCATCTGGATAATCTGGAATGCGACGTGGCATACCCGAAAGCCCTAAGAAATGCATGGGAAAGAGGGTCGGATTAACCCCGAAAGAAGTGATCCAAAAATGGATTTGACCTAAAGTTTCAGGGTATGTCCGACCAAAGATTTTACCCACCCAATAGTGAAATCCTGCAAATAAAGCAAGAACGGCTCCCATAGAAAGTACATAATGGAAATGTGCAACCGCATAATAAGTATCATGTAGAGCAATGTCTAGCCCAGAATTCGCCGGGACTATTCCAGTGAGTCCTCCTATGGTGAACAAAAAGATGGACCCTACAGCAAATAACATGGGTGTTTTGTATTGTATCGAACCTCCCCACATGGTAGCGATCCAACTAAAGATTTTGATTCCAGTGGGGACAGCTATGATCATGGTAGCTGCGGTGAAGTAGGCACGCGTATCAACGTCTGAGCCCACAGTAAACATATGATGAGCCCGAACAAGAGATCCAAGAACACCTGTACTGATCATGGCATAAACCATGCCTAGATACCCGAAGACCGGTTTTCCCGAAAAAGTCGAAACGATATGACTTATGATACCGGATCCAGGCAGAATGGGAATATACACTTCTGGATGACCGAAGAACCGAAAGAGATGCTGGTATAATATGGGGTCTCCCCCTCCAGCGGGATCAGAAAAGGTTGTATTAAAGTTTCGATCGGTTAATAACATGGTAATTGCCCCTGCCAGTACCGGAAGTGATAATAAAAGTGGGAATGCTGTCACTGGAACGGACCACACAAATAGGGGTGATCTATGCATAGTCATTCCAGGTCCACGCATGTTGGAGATAGTTGTTATAAAATTGATAGAACCTAAAATAGATGAAACACCAGATAGATGAGGACTAGAAATTGCTGAATCAACTGCTCCTCCAGAATGGCTGGTAATACCACTTAAGGGCGGATAGACCGTCCACCCAGTGCCGCTACCCACTTCTACTAAGGCTGGGCTTAATAGGAGCAAGAGACTTGGTGGCAACAACCAGAATGAAATATTATTTGATCGTGGAAATGCCATGTCAGGTGCACCTATCAGAATCGGAACAGACCAATTACCAGATCCACCTATCATCGCCGGCATTACCATAAAAAAGATCATTAAAGGAGCGTGAGCCGTTATTAAAACATTATAAAGTTGATGATTCCCACCAAGAATTTGATCGCCGGGTCGTGCTAATTCCATACGAATCAGTACTGAGAAGCATGTGCCCATCACTCCAGCAATGGCACCGAAGATGAAATATAGAGTCCCTATATCCTTGTGGTTAGTGGAGAACAGCCATCGGACCGGATTTGTCATAAAATTGAGATTCTTTCGTTTCCTTCCTTATCAGAGAGGGGCCCCTTAGGGAGCGGGGCTTATTGAAAAAGGGGGAGTGAGGGTGGTTCTGAAAGGCGGAAGGTCCGGAAAGCCCTCACTTTATTGATGGGACATTTTGATCCCCTTTTCCTCTCACCCCCCCAGTTCTGGTTCAGGAAAGGGTCAACGCAAGGATCTTACTTCGAAGCAATCTCTGGAGTTTGCCCTTATCCGAACGGGTCTTGCAAGAAAATAGGATTTCATATTGAGCTCCAAATATACGCTATTGGGATGGGATGGCTCCTACTAGCTCTCCCCCCCTAAGAACCGCACGTGCGAGTTCCCCCGCATACGGCTCAAGTGGCGAAGGCCCTTTCCTTCGCGCTTGGTAAGCGCTTCGCTGTAGCCAAGCTTACTGCTAGCCTATCGGCTAGAGCCAAGCTTCGACCGCGACTGCTCGTCGCTTCTGGCCGCCTTATTCCGTCACCCGAGATCCAAGTCAGCACCGGCAAAGATCTCTTGATTCCTCGCGGCCGGGCCGGCTTGGAAGCAAGCTACCGAAAGCTTCTGGCGACTCGCTTCTACGCCCGGCCCGCCGCCTATCCTATCGGCTTGGAAGCAAGCTACCTGTCGCCTATCTCACCCTGCAAACGGAGGCTTGAAAGCCGGAGTGCGCAGGAGCGCACTACTCAGTTTCATTCCGTACCGTCAGGAGCTGGGTGAGCCTTCGCTTTTTGGATCGTCTTCTGCCCATGGAAGGGGGAGTAAAACTTCTGTCACAATCGGATTGCAAATCACACAATCACAGCCAATGAGTTCTCGGCACGTATGCCTCAAAGCAAAAGCACTTATGTACGTGCCGAGAACTCATTGGATTGTGATTTACAATTTCTTGTGACAGAAGTTTTACTCTTTGAAGGGTTTGATAGGCACTGGGCGGCAGGTGATGGGTGGGCAGAGAAATAAACCAACGGGAAGAGCCGCGCAAGATTGGGAGTATTTGGTGAACCTTTTATTTCTCCCTCTCTTTCGCCTCTCGGCCCTCTCCTCGTGTTAGGTAATTCACCAGGGCTGTCACGCGGTGCACATTTTTTAGATTCTTAGAGAAACGGGGATTACAAATACAACCAATAACGAGCGGAAAAGAGTCCTCTCTTGCCTGCCAAAAGAGAGTCCTTTCTCTCTTTCTTTCTATATATTCTCCCCGTTTCTCCGGGAGAAAGGGCAGAGGGCAAGAAGCAGAACCTCTGTCTGTCGCAAAGATTCAAAAGGAGAAGAAATAAGGAAAAAGAAAAGAAAATGGGTGTTTATAAGGCCGCGATCGGGGATGCTGTGATAACCTTCATGTGGGTCTTCTGCGTGTCGACGCTAGGGGCCTTCACATCCGTCATAGCATCGGCTCTGGGAGTCCAAGGGATGACCACGCTCCTGATCACCACCGTCCTCGTCTCCTTTCTCGTATTCGTATTCAACTTGCTCGGCAACGCCTTGGGTGGGGCCAGCTTTAATCCCACCGGCACTGCCGCCTTCTACGCCGCCGGTGTTGGACCTGACAACCTCATCTCCATGGCCTTCCGTTTCCCTGCTCAGGTAAGTTTCTCTCTCTCTCTCTCTCTCTCAATAATTGCCGTACTAGTTCCTTCCTCCTTTCCTCTCATTTTCCTTCCTATTTTTGGACCTATTATCGCCACTCTCATCTCCTATTTCTGTTTCTATATATTTCCCTGCTCAGGTAAGTTTGTTTCCCTGCTCTGGTGGCGCTGCTGTTGTTTTTTCACTTTCCGGATAATTGGGATCATAATTCCTCATCTGCTTTTCCCCCCTGTTTTCTATCATCCCAATTTAAGTATGCCGTATGCAAGGTTGGGGATTGGATCTTCATTTTTTCGCCAGCCATTTTTTTCTTTCTCCTTTTGAGTCTCCGGTCTTCCCTTCTCTTTTTGGATGGAAAAAAGAACAGAAGAATACATTCCTCTTTCAGCCGCAGATTTGTTTCGGTTGGCCTCATGCCTAAATAAAACGTCATATATAACTACTTTTTTTTTCTTCCAGAAATTTTAAAAAGACATCTTACACGTTCTAATAACACACCTTATGTCTGTTGAACAGGCAGTTGGGGCAGTGGGCGGTGCCCTGGCAATCATGGAAGTGATGCCTCTACAGTACAAACACATGCTGGGAGGACCTTCGTTGAAAGTTGATTTGCACACAGGGGCCATTGCTGAGGGAGTCTTGACCTTCATAATCAGCTTTGCTGTTCTTCTTATAGTCCTCAGGGGCCCGCACAGCCTACTATTGAAGACATGGCTGCTTTCCATGTCAACTGTTGCATTGGTTGTTGCAGGTTCTGCTTATACTGGACCATCCATGAATCCTGCCAATGTGAGTTGCCATTTTCTTCAGCTATTGACTGACAAATTGTTCTTCCGGTGAACTATGCTCTTTCTTCATATCCACAGTCGCAGTGTGTTTGTGGCATAGTAACCCCGACTGTCCATCGCGGGTTGAGTGCGGATTTACCCCCAAACTGTGCTCCCCAAGATCCTAGTTCATGCTCTCAATTATTTTAAAATGCTCATGCATATGGTATGTCCAAGTGTTATCTATCAAGTAGGTTTTTTGGTCTTAATGATAACCCTACAATAAATGATCTGTTACTTCAAAACCATACACATCTAAGATTATTAAAAGAAACATATTTCATGATCATCCTAATTACCTCTCAAATATTACCATATGAATGTATTTGATCTATATTATTGGTATAGGCAATTTCTCCTCAGCAATGTGTGATACATACTATCAATTGACCAATTGTATAAGTAGCTCAATATAGTAATGCACTCAAGTTAAGTTTACATAAAATGTTAATAATTATTGTCTGTTTTGTCTTACATCCTTAGAAACAAATCCCATCTATGAATATACATACATTAGGTTGACCAATTTGGACTTTGAAGCTATTTCGTATCATTGGAGTTTTTTTTTAATCCATATCATTAGAATTAGGGTCGTGCAACCATCATCCCAGGTTGTTGTCCCTATCATTGTCCATAGGTCTAGACTGCTCATAGTCCTCGAGATTTGTGTGTAAGAACATTAAAGGGTATGAACCTAAGGATGACGATACTGCAATATTCAAGATGATGCTATCATTTTCCTTTGAACTACGAGGTTCATTATATAAGCCTTTGTAAGATAGGTATGTAAAAACACATAATAACGAACTAAACTTTCAAAGGACAACAAATTGGTTTTATTTGAATTTCACAAACTTTAAAAACATTACAATTTATTTATAATTTAATTATGTAACCATTGGCTACTTAGGTTTGTACAGCTGATTAGTTACTTTGCATTTTTTCAATGGTATGCATTCGTCTGAATCTATGTTGCATGGATTCTTATAAACGGAAGAATTTTCCTTGTTGGACAAATGTCAAAGTCCGAAAAGATGCACAACTCTTCCAAATTTTGTCTTGTTTTTTCTTTCCTTACTTTCAAGATACTAATTAATATTTGCCATATTTTATGAGTTGTCACCATAACAATAACTTAGTGATAATTATCATTGAAACCTAAATTACTTAACTGTTGTTCCAAATTTTTGGTTTCTATCCACCACTTAGTTTCTTCAACAACCTCAATGCTTAGAAAATGTTGAATGTCAATTGCTTCCTCCATAAAACTCCCATGAAAAAGAAAACAGTTTATATGTTTACACAGCCGTAAAAATTGACAATTGAGGAGATGACTCCAGAACTTTTCCTCTTGTTCGAGTATCTTAAATGATAACAACATTGGGCATGTGATGTTCTACATGACCATGGGGCATAGCATTGATTCAACTTTCAAGAGCTTTCTATTGTGTACACTTCCTTGAAATGATCCACATAGATCAATTTGTGAAAAAGGAGGAATCCGAAAGGGGAACTAATTCTTGTTTTTTTTTTGTATTTTAAAAATATGGTGGGTTTCTAGTTATGGAATGGCCTTCAACAATAATGAGGCAGAATACAAAACCACGGCTTTTGCTGCAAATGAAAAAACATGAGGAATAGCTCCTGCTTCCCCCAAAATAAATTTTGCAGCTGGGAAGCTCATGGTTTATGAGCTATGCATGCCACCCAGTCCACTGAATAAGATGCGACTACCTTCTTTTACAATGACATATAATATACTCGATTGATGTAAACCAAGCGTACCCTCAGATATTGACAGCACCCCAATCACATGAGAGCGTGAGCTGTAGCACGTGATGCTAGCACTCCTGCTGCAAAAAGTGACTCCTTACTTTTAGGGTGGTTAGACTCTATCCTTTAGAGGAATAAGGTTAGTGAGACCACCATAACCTATTTATTCCTAGTAGAGGCTACATATCCTCTCCCTCTCTCTCCCCTTCTATTTTATGTCTTCTGTTCTGGTACCTTAAAACAAACTCTTGTTGCCTCGGACCAGTCCCTTGATCCCCAATTGTGTCCTTAAATCCACAACCTTAACCCTAGCCGAACCCATCATCTCTGCTGTTTAGAAAATTCGACTTGCAACATTATTAGGTCTGGTTGTTATATTTAATAACACATCAACTCTAACACCATTCCTAACCCTACCCCTGTCCCTTGATAATTTCTACCCTTAGTATTCTTAAAACTCAAATGAACTATTGAGTTTCGGAGAACAATTACCTGATGTTCGTACTTCCATGTTTGGTTTCAGATCGAACCTGGAAGTTGCTGAACCTTGTTATAGACTAGCTCTAGGGAAGAGCAATGAGTTTGCCGTGTTAGCAACTTGAGTTGATGAGTTGGCGACATCCACTTAAGAAACAACAGACCAAGTTGCTGCTATTCCAGCCTACAAGAAACACAAGAGTTGATAACACAACATTTTCAGGGTTTTAAGGCTCAATTGAATGATTTGATGAAGACTTCCATGGGACTGGAGAGTATGCAAATTCCAGCACTTCTAAGAGGTGTGAATCATGCTTCTTACCAGTTCGAATAATGAGTTCTGATTCTCCATCCACAATAATCCAAGAGAGCAAAGATGGCACACATGTGGAAAATGCGCATTCTAGCCTCAAAACGTAGATGGGAGAGTTCCTCAGCTGTGTAGTCAAAAGTGTTAGGCGAGGCCTAGGCAACAAAGGTCCCTTAGGCGAGGCGTTGCCTAGGTGAAGCCTATGCAAAGCCTAGGGAATAATTTATTTGTTGAGAAAGAGTTGAAAAGCATTTCTAAATGCTTTGAGGTGGTGTTGGTCTTAAAGTAAATTTGAGAAAGAGTTGCTTGGCGGGCATCAATATTGATGGATATGTATTGAGAACTTTGACATAAATCTTGAATTGTAGGGAAGAGAAATGGTCAATGTGTTACCCTGGCCTTCCTTTAGGAGGTGATCCTAGAGTTAAGGAATTTTGGAACCCAGTCATTGAAAGTATGAGAAGAATTTGGCGGTATAGCAGAACTACATTTCATTGGGAGGAAGAATTGCACTCACCAAATTCACCCTCTCTAATCTCCTGTTGTACTCCACATCCCCTTTTCAAGATTTCAATCAAGATTGCAAAAAAATTGTGCGGATACAAAGATACCAAGACTGTTTCTTTGGGAATGTGATGAGGGTAAAAAGGACCATCTTTTGAATTGGAAAGATGTGGGCAGCTAAAGGAGAATGGGGGTTTGGTTTGGGGAGAACAAAATAGAGGAACTTTGCTCTTCTTGGAAAAAAATTAGGGAGCTTCCCTTGTGAAGCTATCAGCCTTTGGTATTTAGTTATGTTAAGTAAATATGGTGTGCATCAAAATGGGTGGGATTGCAATCCCAACTCTAGAATTACCACTGTTGATTATTGGAAGTTCATCATTGATTTCTTCCCATCATTCACTCTTTACATTTGTTATGACATTGATTTAGGAAGATTCAAAGTTTGATTGGACCTTTGGTGGGGACTGCCCTCTTTGTGAGGAGTACCTCAGGGTATTACACTTAGAGCTTTAGTTTCCAAAGAAATCTTAGAGGAGAGATTTAGTGGCCTCAATACTAGAATTTGGCCCTTGAATCTAATGGTGTATTTTCCTTAAAATCCTTTTTAACGCTTTAATCAACCCCCTATTTCTGCTCTTCCTTTAAGAAACATTTGGAGTCCGGGTGTTCCTCTTAAGATCAAAGTCTTTGTGTGGACGCCACTTCTTAGAAGGATAAAATTAGTGGTCTTCTCCATAAAAGAAGGAATAAAGCTCTCTCCCCATATTTATGTTATGTGTGTGACAGATAGTGGAACAATAATCACCTTATTCATTGTGAAATCGTTGTAAAGATTGGGTATTGCTCTCTCAACCTTGTTGGGATTCTGAGTGGTCCCATCTAACATTCTCGACTTGATTTCTCAATGGAATGTATTTAGATTCTGGGCTGATTGCTTTGGAAAAGGTGTCATTGGTCCCTCACACATAGGAGTTTAAAGGAGTTCATATGAGAGATATTTTAAGAGATAGAGATTGGAAGGTGGTGACTTGGTCCTCTCCATCACCTTGTCACACTAACGTGGATTGGTGACCTCCAAATGAAGATGAAATCAAGCTTAATTTCGACAGTTACTCTTATGGCAAAACCTGGGGACATTGGTTATGGAGGTATCTTTAGAATTTCCAAAGGGAGATCATTTTTGCATGCTTGGGTCCTATTGGGGACAGATTAAAACATGGCTGAAGCTCTTTTGTTGCTTTTGGTTTAAATCAGCAAAGAAGTTCAATTTCCTAAAATCGTGATTGAAGATGATTCCACTAATGCCAATAGTTGGGATCAGGTATAAAGAAGGGTTCGTGGAGAATTTTTTGTATTGTTAAGTTGATCCAAACTTGGCTTCTTCTTTGTACATCTCGTTTCTTCTTGCCAAGGTTGGCCAATGAGAAATACAAGTGAGGGAAGAATAACCAGCATCAGAATTCTTGATTAAACTCGTCATTATATTGTTAAGGCAGGGAAATCATTCTCAAACCCTTGACATGGATTCATAATCCACAGATATTTTACTTGTAAACAAGGGGCGGAAAATCCCAAATTCAGGGTGGCTAATATTGCTTCCCTGTAGTCGCTTGTTAAACATTTATGGCTTGTGTCACTATTCTTGGTGGTATGTGTTGCTTCCCTGTATTCATGTATCAAACAAAAGATGGATTTAGTGACACCACAATAAATGACCATCATCTCTTTTTGGTCATTTAATGGAACATATACTCCTTATAAGTTGTAACATATCATGAGGAGCCATGCAATCCATTTGGTGAAAAGAGATAGTTACTTGTCAAATCAAGTGAAGGCTATTTTAATTTTATGTATCTAAGAGGGAATCAAATGGTGTTTTCTTGTTATCAAGGGATGTAATCAAGGGAATTTATTGCCTTAAATGGTTCAACACTATTACTAATAAACTTTTGTGCGGCCCACGGGTGAACTATGTTCACATGAGGGTTTGGCATCTTTTGGACTTGTCCTACAGTGTACAGGTTCGGGCTTAATTTTTTTGTTAGATAAATGCATCAAGACCAAAAACACTTTTTTTTCAGATGTACAATTTTTTTAAAATTTTTTTCAGCTTTTAGCATGGGACCTGATTTTAAACCATGATTTGTGGTGTCACAGAATTAAAACTGTTGAAGGAAGAATTGTGTGAATTTTAATTACTGAGGAAAGAAAGTTGCTCTGTTTCTTACAAGGAAACTCATAGTTTGACATCTGATGTGGTTTGTAATAACAAATATATCTTCAATTTTGCGTACTGAAGAGGGATAGCTATTCTTTTCCTTACAAGAAGACCTTTATTATATTTTTGATGTGACTTGCTAAGTTTTGCTTTCTGTAAGCATCCCGCTTTGGTTATCCCAGTCCACGCGAACAACAAATATGATGGGCTGGGCCTGGGGTTCGGCTTCTAAGCTTATGGACCAGCCAGGTCAGCTTGTTTGATCCATTTCAGGTAGGTCTGCGGTCAAAATTATTGGTAATGATCTTGACTATAATCTTCTTTTCTGAATAGTTGAGATGAAGACTAGTGCTGTGGATGCTGCCGCATGGTACCCATTCTGAACCATCCAAATGTTGTACTACTTGGATTGACCACAGCTCAACATTGCAGTGTTCAATACTATCCTAACCTTTCATTCAAGAGCCCTTACTTTAAATGGTAAAAAGAAAAAAAGCAGTCGAAAGCCCAGCAGAAAAAAAGTGTTTTGTTTAGTGGTGTATCTCAAACAGAAAGGCAATCATTGGTAACGATCCTGACTGTCTATAGTCCACTTTTCTGGGCAGTTTAGATGAAGGGCGTGCTAGAGCCACGGATGCTGCCACATGGTGCCAATCTGAAACATCAAAATGTTAGTCGTCGGATTGGCCAAGGCCCAACGATGGCGTTCAAAACTATCATAAGCCTTCATTCAAGATCCCATACCATAGAATGGTAAAAAGATATAAAAACAGTTGAAAACGCAGTGAAAAAGTGCATTGATTGGGTGCTTAGGATCGTCCCGACTGTGCTTCTCAAACAAAGATGCCACTTTTTTTCTTTTGTAACAGTCTTTTTCATACATAAGTACATACATTTATGCATATATACGTAGGGCGAAAAGGACATGGGTCAAGGTAGTGAGAAAAGGTATGAATATGCATGCTTTGACAGAAACATATAGCCTTGGATAGTGGATTGCTGGAACAGGATGTGTAACCTACCTTAAATAGTTGTATCTGTGCTTTTGATCTGCATATTTGTACTGTTGTGCTTATTCTCTTATGATGTAGAGGTTTCGAGTCTGACTAGATGCAGCACTGGTGTTGGACTGTCTGTGCAGGCCTTTGGCTGGGCATATGTAAATAACCGCCACAATACTTGGGAGCAGTTCTATGTTTATTGGATTTGCCCCTTCATTGGAGCGATTCTAGCCGCATGGGTCTTCCGTGTTCTCTTACCTCCTCCAATTAAGCAGAAGAAAGCCTGAAAAGACAAAAAAGAAAGAACCATCTGGTCATTCTTGTCTGATCCTTTGGTAGTAATAAACTTACAGATATTTGAGACAGTTTCTCCATTGTCATTTTTGTTGCATCTTATTACTTTATCTTGAGGATATTTCAAGCTTGTAAAGATTACCCTCTTATAAATAACTGCTGAAATTAGGTTTATGTTTGTGAGTTGGTGATATGATCTATCCACAAGTGGGAATTAAACCTCCTTACTCGTATTTAGTAGCTACGTTTATTAAATATAAGCAGAATGCCTTTCTGTTGATTATGGCATTTGTCCCACCAATTTTTTTTTAATTTCGACTCGTTGTATGCTAGTAAGGTGGGAGCACTTGGTCATGCACTTGAAGTTGAATAAACTTGGACAGGTTCCTTCGTCCCGATTCCCAATACATGGAATTGAAGACATCAACTGGGTAAACCCTATCTTGACGCCATGTGTGGCATCTTGACCCTAACGGGTGGAGTCAGAACTTCACCTCAAGTGTTAAGATTCCGTTATCTCAGATAGTGTGATATATCTAGATAAGCATCAATGCTCACGTCACTTATAATTTAAGTTATTGAAACATTTATAATAAATGAGATATGTATAATTAAGCATGTTGAGTAATATGATATAACCGTAAGGCAATAATCTGACTATTTTAGACAAAATATAACTAGTCTATGAAGTGTGTTCAATATATACAATACAACTTGTAGGCTCCCAAAAATACAAAAGAAGATAACTGGACCCACTATAAACTACTTAGTTGATCCCTAATATCGTCTCCAAAGTTTGGCTCGAGCTAGAAATCTGGCTCCACAAGATCCTTAGGTGTGTAGAAGAAATCTACAAGACTCGGTCCCTCCTCGTCTGGAAGCTCGACAATCACATCGTCTGCTATATTTGAAATAAGTGGGTTGAGTTTTTTGGAAACAAAAATCCGAGCAAGTTGGACCAAAGTCCCACAACATTGTCATGACTCAGGCATGCAGTCGTGAAAACATATATTATGATTCGGGTTCTATTACACTAACATAGATTTATCGAAAATAAGAGTTGTTTATGACTTCTATTTGACTCTTAGGGAAGTGTTACTAGGTATAGGTTTTGAATTCTACTTATGTAGATTTCAAAATATTTGCTAGTATAATCTTTCTTCATCCATGATTATGATTTATTTACAGAAGTAGTGTAATTTAATGGTTTGTTTTGTTTAGTTATCATGGTAGTATAGTAGTTAGTAACCCTATTTATGAAAGTGTGGCTGAAGCTAAGTTTTATAGATGGTAACTATGTTTAGCAATCTCAGTCGTGTTGTAGAAATTAATTTCTTGATATCTTGTTTATTAAATTACCATAACTATAAATAATGTTAGGGTACAAATAATACAACAAATGAATATACTCAATTAGTAAGAAGGTTCAAATTACCTAAGCAATTAATGAAAATTATTTATTTGAATTAGTAACAAATGAGATGATAATGCAATATATTCTATATAAGGATAGAGATGATTTATAACATCTGTCCCATGCCAGTTACTCACGAATCCACCTAATAACTAGGGTTTAGGGTTTAGGGTTTGGGTTTAGGGTTTAGGGTTTTTAGGGTTTCGGGTTTCGGGTTTCGGGTTTTAGGGTTTAGGGTTTAGGGTTTTAGGGTTTAGGGTTTAGGGTTTAGGGACTGATGCAAAAGAAACATCCCTAACTATAACAAGTCGTGGATTTAAACCTTCTCCATCGGTGCAGGCATTGAACATCAGTCCTATCCTTGGAACATTTCGCTACAAAAGGAGGAAATGCAGGAGAAACAAGAAAATGTCATGTCCTAGAAAAAAAAATCTTAAAAATGTTAGCAGATTTGCTTCATAACTTACCATAAGAAGCAGTATGTGTTGCAGATTGCTTCATATGCTCCATTTGCATGCACCTCGCAATCAAATATAAAATTTTATTTAGTAATATGTTATCAATGAATAATATATTTTAAGTTAATGTCTGATTGAACTATGAGAACTATAGACTTACCAGGGGTTTGTAGGTACCCCTGTCATCTTCTTCTTCCCCATGCTATATCAAAACCCAATACACACCATCCATTCCATATATATACCATCGATTCCAAACACACACACACACACACACACACACACACACACACACACACATATATATATAAACAACCATTCTCACATAAACACCATCTTTTCCACACACACATACATATAGCAATGACATAAATAAATTGGATTTTCAAAATACAGAACTCATTACTTAAATTAAAAGTAAAAGTAAAAAAAAGTCTAGTATCATTACTTAAGTTTACATATTACTATCATAACAGTATCACATCAACATGAACTCATTTCTTCGCCTTTTTAAAATTGATTATTGTCATAGAAACATCAACATCCTCTGTAGAAGCAACTTGGGCTGCTTCTTGGAATAGTCGGGAAAGGTCATCAACATTAGTTGACGTGTTGTATTTTGAAGACCCATCTCGGAAGATGATGATGCTATTGCACCAACATCTGACTTGCTCACATTATCACCCCACCTGAGGTAACCACAGTTCTTATGGCATTTATAATACGGGTGACCCTTATTAGGGGTCTCACCCATCACAATTCTCCACACTATATGGCCCACATCGCAATTAGGACAACTCTTTTTGTATGGACAGTTAGGATATATGTGATTGGGTTGTTGACACCCCCAGCATACAGTTGGAGACATGGTCTAGTCACAGCTTGCAAGTAAATAAATATTTGTACATGTGTAGTACAACCCATACAGTCAAGATGAAAGAAATAAGTTCATACGAATGTTAAGAATAAAGATAAAACAGAAATACTATAGTCAAATATGTAAATCAAGATGTTTGAAGTGTAGTGTAGCTCAAGATAAAAGTATCAGTTTAGTCATACAATTAATTTGTATGCCTAATAAAGTTCTTTGGCCATATAGTAAAACCACCCTGTCCTACTTCGCCGAGCGTGGTCGCGTCCATGTGATCTACGCACAAAGGGGTATCTGACAATAGAATCTTGATAACCTCAACCCTGGCCATGTCTTCAGTGATGGGTCTCCCATGTACAACTCTGGCCATGGACTCCTCGTACGCAAATGCTACTCCTACAACACGTTTTTTCCAATCCAGCAATTCACACTCTATCTTCCTGACAGATGCTATAGGAGGTGTGTGTGGATCTGTAGAGAAGTCTACAGTTTGCTTTGTTGTTGCAGGAGTCGGTTGAGGTGCAAGTCCAGGGGTCGACATTCCTGAAGTCTGTACCATACCCTATAGTACCGATTGATGGCAACAATCAACAATTTAGAAATTCCAATGCTTCATGAAGTATATTGATACATCATTTCAATCTAATGGTCTACACGTACATATCATTAGCGTTTGAAGCATCCGTTCGAAGTTATCCATCTTAGACTTTAGCTCCGTCATGTCGTTCGATTGTGAACCTAACTTCTCTTCCTTCTCTCTTAATTATGCACGGACTGGAATTGACGACTAGATTTGTGTCCTAGAAACAGTGGATCCAACACCACGGACACAACCCCTTGTATCCTTCCCAAACACTTGAGACACCGGATCACCTAGAATGTCCTCGGCAGAACCAGAACCACTAGCTTCACTTTGGGTTTCTACAATTTTCATGATCTTGTCCTGCATCATTATACTTGTTTAAGAATTAAATTTTGAAACATATACAATGAAGTTTGACTATGAACCCACTAGAGCCATCCTTCTTGGTGTGGGACAGTATCCATAAATCAGTCCTCATTATGGGTTTGTCATACTCTGAGGCAGTCTGCTTCTGAATTGATGAAAAATTTCTCAATGGAGTGAAAAGAATGCAATTACAAAAAAATTATCAAAGGTGAAACCCTTCTTCGTACGAGATTTAATTAACTAACAATACTTACCATGGTGTGCTCCATTCTCGCACTCCCATGCCTACCAGTAGTATGATAGACTGTAATATTTTTCTAGTAATGTGTTTCCTTCTGGTAACAACTTCTTAATCAACTGAAGGAGCTCCATTCTCGCACTCCCATGCCTACCAGTAGTATGATAGACTGTAATATTTTTCTAGTAATGTGTTTCCTTCTGGTAACAACTTCTTAATCAACTGAAGGAGCTCACTGAAACTATTGTTTGACCAACCATGTCGTACCTTTAGGTTGTACAAGTCAACAATAACTGACAATTTTGTGAGTTTTCTTAGACATGAAGGGTATAAAGGTTGTTTTGCGTCATCAAGTAATAAACTATATTTATTCTCTTCGTTCACTAAATGACCATGGAAATCTGAAGTGCCTTCATGTACATCTTCATTTCTTTCGATATCTTCCATAAATGCATCAGCTTGTTCACCAGTTCTTCCAAATGCATCGTTCACAAGTTCATCCATCCTTGGATTGATCGTTATTTCGTTTTCAGCAATAAATTCAATTGTACTTGATGGTTGTGCAACGCTTGACGATTTTATTTCTCCATGAAAATACCATGTGGTATACAATCGATCGATACCATTTTCAAACAAATGTTCTAAAATCGTGCGGAGGCTGACCATCCCTTTCCCATTTCGACATTTGGTGCATAGACAATAAAACTTCTTATGACCACCACAATTTTCCACAGTAAACTCTAAAAAAGAAGCAACTCCCTTAGCATACTCCGCCGTGGTCCGATCATCTAGCGTCATCCATCCTTTACTGGTTGATGACGCCATATAGTACACTAGAACATACAATGTTTTGCATTTGTTTAGTTTCAATTTGAGTACCTACATTCAATTGTTGCTAGGTCAACCCTAACCCATTCAAGAATTGATTTTGCTATGTGCTGATTGTATACTTGAATTATATGTACTTCTTCAAAATCCGGCAGCATCTACCCGCATTTTCCCAAATATACATATATTTTTTGTTAATTTTCATGCCAATCAAACTATCGAAAATAGTCAAGGCATAAAAAATAATAAAAATAGTATATCTGGAAAAAAACGGCGAAATGTTACCAAATTTTGAACCAGTACATACAATCCATGTATATAAACAACACATAGCAAATATCAATTCCTGAACTGTCCACTCTGGACAATTTAAGGATCATTATTTGTAAGAAGCCTATCATGCTTGCAAGACACGGACATGTGTACAGAGAGATTACTATAACCAGCTTATATCTCTTCAATACATGAACATCCCACTTACTGAGCAATATAAACAACATAACAAATAATAGTCCTCAAATGGGCAACTTATATTATCTAAGGGATGAGTGACTAGGTCTCTAGAAAATTACTCGAAGATATGCATAACCTAAAGTCAATTTAAGCCATGTAACATAGACCACAAGGACCCTTCATTCACTATACCATGGGTATAGCAGAGCGGGGTCAGGGATGTTACAGGTTGGTGAATAATATAATTATTGCTTGAATATAAATTAAAACAGAGGAATCATCTAGAAAGAAATTAAAAACCCTAAATTATTCTACTAAACAAGATATAAACGAAGAGAGAACTAAACCCTAAACGAGCAAACATAAAGCTACAATGCTAGATATGACTGATAACAAAAGAAAATTTATTAAAGAAAGATGAAAAAATACAAGAGAAGCAAAAAATTATTACATATGCCTAACATTTAACATTTCCATACATTAATTTGCTAAAACATATCTACTTACCATAAAATTAAGTTCTAGAAAAAGAGAACTAATTAATTCATCTGATTCATCAATTATCTATTAACTTAAATCATATGCATTCATTTTTTATGGACATGCATATGATTTCCTACATGACCACACAAAAGCTACAGCAAGTAAAGATATTTTTGCCATATAGCAAAGCTACAAAATGTTCAGAAATGCATCTAGGTTACTCAGAAGCAAGGGAGATATGCTCTGCTAGGTAAAGGACAAGTTTGAAGTTTCTTGCACCTGTTTCAGCACCTCTGATTCACGACTAGGTTTAGAATGTAACTAAAAATACAAACAAACAATATGGTAATATACTGCAAGTTTGACTAGCTAAGAAACTGCTTCTATTGGGAATGGAGACGGGAACAGAAGTACAAATAGGATCCAGGGACACCTTTAGAATTAAATAGAATCATAGTTCTGTGATAACCCCAGATTTCCTAAATCTTTGCGTATATGATGATGACACTTTGATTGTTTACATCGTCATCATAAATATTACACTTTAATCCATCATCCGGAGAATATCATATAGGATCTAGGTGGGCAATCTGAACTTTGTCTCAAGTAGGCAGAATGGCACTAATTAAAGACATCACTTTCAACCATTCTGACATACTTTGTCTTGCTTTTCCTTTCCTTCCCAAGCATTAAATGCTTTAAGAATTAACCAAGCATTAAATTCCATTTACGCATGCATTGTACGGTTCGAAGGATAAAAAATCTTGAGCACAACATTTAAAGGGGTTCCTATAGAGATGAACAAGGAACCAGCAACATCACATTTTAAAAACACTGTACGTTAAGAGGTTTTAATGGGTGAAATTTGCTTAATATGAAGACTACAGGTGGCAACCTGAGTTATAGATTGTTTGTAGTCTCTCCAACACGGCTCAATATATCCAATTTCAGTGTATGCTATGAAGCACATACCAACAGAGTTAGCCTAGTGCTTACAAAATAAATTAATAAAACAAATAGAGTTGGACATGAAAAAGACTGGGCCTTGTTGCAGTCTGTGATAAAGGAAACCTTTTCATTAGCAATACAATAGGTACTCCCATAATAGATTAACAATATAGCAAGTGTTCCTCTATGGACTAACATATATATATATATATATATGATTTACTCCTACAAGTTCTATTGCTCATCTTAATTTTGTTGGCAAGTATAGAACATTATAACTAACAACATTTTTATGTTTGGATCATTAAGAAAATCATTTAGTGTACATAGTATATACATTTATTTCACTTCCCAGGTATTGGACCTAGAATTCCATGCACTTCCTCTATTTCTTTTGATTTATTTTATTCACCTGTCTGTTTGTCAATAGTTATAAAAAATGATGAACTAATGCGAATATATATAATATCATACCTGAAGAAGCTAATTAAGCTTCAAAAAGTAAGGTAAAAAACATTAAGTATTTAGACATAGTCAAACCCTTCAACCAAACTTCCACTAAGTCTTACACTAAGGAAGTAGCCAAGTGGTAAAAGGAAATACTAACTCCTTCCTGCCTATATAAACAAGACAATGAAAGAAAAACAAACTTTTATGAGAAATTGGAAAAACACACAGGTAACATATCATGCAAAGTCAAGCATCATCCAAATTCTTTTCATAAGTAGCAACATTCTCTTTTACCTAACTCTACTAAAGGACATCCTTTTGAGTTGACATTATATTACAACTACATTAGAAGCCAAACCATTTTGAGCAAATCTAGGCCAAATCTCTTTTGTGAACAATTACAAAGTTTCACATTATTGAGGGAAAAATGAAATATTAAAGATCCAGATTGATGTACCCTAAAACCCCATGTCTTAAGCCATCCAAACAATCACAACAAGAAACCTCTAGCAATGAGCAGAGTTGCAATATGGCTCAATATTGTAATTATCATAAAAGCTATGTTCAAGTTCTTCCTCTTCTCTAGGAAAGAACTTGAGGATTTCATTATGCAATTACAATATAAGCATATGATAGGAATATAGCATACCTCTCCAATGATATGACAATTAAAGTCAGCAAGTATTATTCATACATCGAAAGAACATATGGAAGAAACAGTGATAAACATTTCTATAACAAATATAAACCAAGGTTTTATAGAAGAGGGACACTTCAGTAATAGGAAAAGAAAAACCATTAAATAACCAATTAATGGGCATGTAAGGGTACAATATTAAGGCATATGGAAGAAAAATTAAGAAACATGGATACAACGTTTCTAACTGCTATGGTTTTGTGATACAGAATCATGCATCTTGACAAAACTTGGAATCAAATTAGCACCTTACCGAATTTGACAGTTAACCACAATAATGAACTTTGGAGACCCAAGTTACACACATAGAAAAGAAATAAAACTATAAAATGCAACAAAAATCGGCTTGAGGTATTTGCTTCCCTACAAACTCAACTAACCCAGAAGATAAAGGTATCAATACCTCAACAACTTCTTAAACATTAAGTAAAATGGATAAAAGAAAAGCTAGAGCTCAACAGCTCCTCAAACATCAACCTTGTTTTCCCTAACCTAGTGAATGACTTTCAAAGTGATTTGACAAATCTGGTAGCTACAGAATTATTTGATAGAACCAAACTAAAAAACAGTAAGTAGAAATAAGATAGGATATGGTCAAGAAAGACAAAATAAAGACCTCAATAATGGAAGAAATTTGTGAGGTATAAAAACTATGTTAGATATCTACGATCAAATCAGCAAATTAAAACAGATTTGCGAGCTATAGAAACTATGTTAATCACATCTAATCCACCAAAATCTCTTGGAAACCATATCTAATATCTAAATCGATACAGATCAAGTACAAAAGTCATTAAAAATTCATGGAAAATCAGATATACAAAACCACTACAATAGAAAACAAAACCCTACCAAAGAAAACAGAAAAAGGTAGAAAAGAATACTAGAAAATCCACCAACGAAGCAAACAAAATGAAACCCTAATTGAAACAACAAACTCCAATGCAACAGATGCTAACCCCTTCTTGACGTAATCTGCAACATTCTAATCTTAGACCCAAAATCCCACCTTTAATCTTATCCTCAAATCACAGACCAATGTAAACCTTTGGATCTGAGCACACAGTAATATATGCTTGATTCACCCTCTTTAGGGTCTATTGGTGCATGAATTTCTAGCCGTGACATTCAAGCATTGTTACCCCCCAAATTCCAACTTTAATCTTTGACCCTGATTTCAGACCACTGTCAAAACACTAACAAAAGATTTCCACTGAGACAAAGACAATACCTGAGAGGAAGAATCGAACGACTGTTGTGGGGTGGCTGAGCTTGAACAACGAGTCTAGCATAATGTCAACAACAATATATAGCATGGACCGGTGACAATGGCAACACAGAGAGGAGAGATTAGGGTTCGTCGTTTTTGGATGGTAGTAGTGAGGAGGATTGAGAGAAATCTAAGGGAGGGACATTGATGCTTTGGGTAGGGGTGGTGAGGGGAGAATGCAGGGTTAGGGTTTTTCAAGGTTTTTGAGAACAAGAGGGGAGAGATCGATAAATGAAGCATAAGAGATAAAAGATGAATAAGGGTAATAAAAGGTCTATTAGCGCGGGAAATGTTTGCGCCATTTTTTTTTACTTTTACTTACTCATTCAAAACGGTTTCAAACCATTGTCCACAAATGTATCACAATTTCAATGCAGTTTTGAACTGTTTCTAAGATTAAGAAACGGTTCGTGTGATATTTTAAAACGGATAAGAATCGTGTCAAAAACCAACATATGTACGAACTTTGTACATGAAATATTGAAACGGTTATAAATGTTTGAAACGGTTTTGAACCGTTGTCAAATTGTGGAACAGCTCAAAACCATTGCAAAGTCAAAAAATTGGATGTTCAAATTAAGCTTTTTGTTGTAGTGGTCACGGGTTTTATCCTTGCCAAGAATTCAAATGCTTTTCCTTCAAACGATCAAAATTTTAGATAGGTGAAATCTTCTGTTTTGAAGAATTAGGGTGATGATCTTGCTAAAACAAAAGTAAAAAAATAGGAGTCTAATATCCACCAAACAAGGGACCAAAATGCCCTATTGTCCATTCATTGATTTAGGTGTAGGCTAAAAATTAAGATGCATGCGTAACATTGTTTTTGGTATTTTTTTTATAAGTTCACATGGATTGGTATAAAATTTACTAGAAAATGGCCAGCTTCATATCCAAAATAGTAATAACATTCTTAACACCTCTTAAATGATTTTTGTAGGATAAATCATATTGCATCATTTGTTCTTTTTCGGCAATGTTGATTGTCTATTTTATGCAAATTTAGCAACGATTTTGGACCGTTGAAAATTTAATAGCAACTGCAATGTTAGCATCAGTTTTGAACCGTTGCACATTTAGCAACGGTTTTGGTCCGCTAGTATCGGTTTTGAACCGTTGCAATTTTAGCAGCGGTTTTGAACCGTTGCAATTTAGCAACTTTTGGACTATTGCAAATTTAACAGCGTTTTGGGACCGTTGCAAATGGACAAGTTTAAACAATTACAAATGTTTGCTGTTGTAATCGTTCGAAACGATTTAAAATTGCCTTCGAAGAATTTGATTACTCGAAATAATACACTCGCTCTCCTATGGTTTCCAAGCAACAAACTATTCTAAGGCAATCTTTTGAGGTGTGTTTCTGTATTTAGGAAATTTGTCAACTCCATGTGAAATTGATCTCTCTTTCATTTTTTAATCTTCAATGTCCTCATTAGATACATTATTATTCCTTTGGAATTGATTTTTTTTAATCTTTCACGCCTCATATCAAGCGTAAACATTTGTAACTGTTCCATTTGTTGCGCTAGACCCATCAAAATATCAACTTGTTGACTTTGGGACACATGCACACCAAAGTGTTTGATGAAATACTAACCCAAACGTATAAAACAAAGTACAAGAAGCCATGAGAAGATTTGACTTAGTAGAGCCGCAAACACATTGTGTAATGAGGATGATCTTAGTCAACACCCCCAATTAGGAGGAAGCACATTGAGACTGAGAGAATCATCAATCTTTAGAGACTGGATCGATGAGATCCGTCTGCGGGATTCCTCATCAGTAAGGAACCTAGGAGTAGGTAAGGAGTGTTGATAATCTAAAGACTCTTATATCGAGTCAAACGATGTGACAATGGAACCAACCGGATAGAAATAAGCCCTAGAGATCTTACCGACCTGTGGGCACGCCACGGGGTCTCCTTTGCAGTAGGGAGGGGTATTCTTCATGGCTTTGGGCCCAAACCCGCATTCAAACCGTATTTGTGCAACATAGGTTAGATCGCAGTGGGTTGAGGTTTAAAAATTATTTTAGAAGGTTACCCACTTTTTAAGGTTTCAAGAAACATGCAATTTATTTTAGGCATGTATTTGAATTACTTCCAAATTAGGGTTTGAATCCAAATTTAGAAATTCCTGAATTAGGGTTCGAAAATTACTAATTTCGAATCATTCCAATTTTGGAAACCTTCCAAATTTGTAAAATTATGAAATCCCGATCAAATTGAAAATTTTCAAAAATAAGAATTCTGTTATTTCCTATGTCAAGGTTTTCCAAATTTGAAGAATCTCAAAGAGTAAAAATTCTCTAAAAATAGGATCTACTAAAATCGAAAACCTTAATTGTTAGAATTCAAAATTTTGGAAAGTTTCCAAAATGCAAAAATATCCTAAAATATGTGATCTACCTAAAATAACAGAAAATAAAATCTAACCTAATTTTTTTTTGTTATTTATGGAAAACACTTAATCAAGGATTTCTAAAAAAAATCTTAAACAACGTCTAACAATTATTCAAAAATACGTAAACTGTTACAAAGTTGCACTCGGCCATCCGAGGCATAAAAATAGAAAGAATAACTGCTAAAAATATCATAATTTAAAATGAAAATTTTCCAAAACGCTGGATCTTCCCGATGTAGCAGCTTTCCTATTACGTCATTCCGCATTCCTTTTCGCACTCCCGTACACCCGAGTGGCAATGACGCCATTTTTCAAAATGACGTTATAGCCCATGATGTAGAAAGTTGTAAATCCTTTAACGTCATTTGCAAAAATGATGTTAAATATTGATGTAGTATATAAAAAAATTATAGTCGTGTGCGCATTTTTATAGTAATGGATGACATTGCATGTCAATTTGATGAAGAAAGTTCTTATAAACATGAAAAATCCACGTACCATAGGTTATCAAAAGTAAACATTATCCAATTTATTAAGAATTGAGAACAAAATAGTCAACTAATAAGATGAAACTGGTAATAAGGGATAACTAACCCGAGTTTTATATAGCTAATTTTTCAATAGGAATTGAATCACTTGCATGGCCTAGAATTTGGGAGAAAAAGAAATTCTATTGAAATAATTTATTAAATATATATTTAAAAACAAAGGGAAGCCATAACGGCAAAATAACTGTTCTTATGTCTCAAACACATACGACAAGATTCTCAGAAACAGTAACCTCCACTTGGTAATAACAAATTAAATTATATATTACACTTAAAGAAAAAAATATAACTGTAAATGCAACATTGAAATATAAAGTGCAGCACATGATAAGTTATATCAATGCCATGACTTGGACAAGAGTAGTGTCTAATATCAAACCTTTGATAACCACCTCCAATTTTTGAAGGCATTACTGAAATCTGGAGATGAAAAATCAGCTCACTATTTAAACAAAAAGAGAAGAAAAGCATAACAGATGTCCATATCTCCAAGGATCCTATGAAATCAATTCGGGTTATTGAACATAAGCTTCACTTCGGTCCAATCAATTGTGTCGGTTTCTGATTCCATAGGCTTCATTCTTTTGAACCTGTGAGCTGGCTTTTACTATTACAAGGGTCGTTAGCATATGAGAGATTGAGCAATAGATGTGCATATAAAATGTTCAAAGACAAATATGTCATTGAAATTGGGAAATGGGTCCATCTGATCGTTAGGATTTGTGTTTGTTGGCTAATAAGCTGATTGTTTAGATTGGAAGTGTGCTCCTTGATATTTGCTCAAAAGTACTTATTTTAAGTAATTATCCTTTTAGCGTTATCGCACTCTCCTACGTAAAAGGCTCTATTTATCTACTTTTCTATGTAAGAGTCTCTTCTGTTGCGTAGAACACACTTTTCTGGACGAAATTGTATATTTGCATGCATTAAACACATTTTCGGAAGTCTAGATATTAAGCCGTTCTGATAAAGTCTCATTACGCGCTTTTTCTGTCGCAGGAAACCCCGATGGGACGATTCTCGAGACTTGTGGGCCCAAATCGATCATGAAAGCCCATTATCAAAGTTTAAAGAGCCCACATGCTATGACTTGAAGATATGGGCCAAATACGAGCTGAAAAAGAGGACCGAGGAGTTGGCCCAAAGTACGAAGAGAGCGGGAGAGGCAATGACCAAGAGACGGACCAAAGCGTCTAAAGCCGCATGAATCAACAAGGAATGATGGTCTGCTCTACTGGTGAAGCGTGAGGAGCGGCACAATGAAGACCAGGGTTCCAGACCCTCTGCTAGTGATTTTCTCTCCAATTTTTGACATTTTCTCTCTCATCTCCCCTAATTCTCTCTCTTCTCTCTAAATCCTAATTTTCTTTCTTCTAGCTCTAATCGACTCTCTCTCTTTGACCTATCACCCTTATCCATCAAATCCACCGTTCGATCGCAATCTGATCCATCCATCCTATGCATCTGACCATCCGATCGTGCTACCGATCAGTCGATCATCCATCCTATCAACCACCCGATCTCCATTGTAAAATATCAATCCCTATGACATGTTTGATTGTAGAGAAATGCCTCAAATGATTGATTGTAGATGAGAGAGCAGAGCTCGATCTCCGAGGAAAGAAAAATGCATTATTCATTGATTGATATTTCGAGGGAAAAATGCATTTTCCTCCCCTGGCAACCAAACGCACCCTAACCCATGGCCTCAAAAGAGCCCCACATCCATTTGGCCCATTGGACTGCTTATCCTCGAGCCCGGTGACCCACTATCCTACTCACCCATCCTCTGGCCCATGGCCTATCACTCATCTTGGTCCACTGCTTAACTATCAGAGGCCCATGGCCTTAATCCTTATGGGCCATCTTTGATCCTATGTGGACATGCCACCTTAAGTGAACCTCACGGGCCAACACGTGGACCCCACTTGGTGGGAGGCCACCTCACATGCGTGGTCCCCTAATTCCACTACAGCTCAATCTTGGTGGGACCCACGATTTTTCAAAGGGAATCAATTCTTCCAATTTTCTCTCTTGGAAAGAATCCCAAGTATTAGAGATCTCCTTGGTGGTTGTTGATGGGGCGGATGATATAAAAGGTGGAAACCCTAAGAGAGAAGGCTCTTTCCTCCCCCCCCCCTTCTCTCTCTTCGTTCTTCTCTTCTCTCCTTCTTCATCCTCGCCGTCTTCTTCTTCTTCTTCTTCTTCTTCTTCTTCTTCTTCTTCTTTTTTTCTTTTATTGCCGGAGTTGCAGGTCTGCAACTCCGGCGGACTAGTTCAGCCAAGGACCTCCTTGGCCTGCAACACGTCCAACACCGTTGCACCCTACTCCAACACCGCCCCCACCTTCAAATCCGCCCAAAATGGGAACGGTTTCTCCCTTCTCCCCCTTCCTTTTCTTCTTATTCTGCTATTTTCATTTCTACCGGAGTTGCAGACCTGCAACTCCGGCGTTAATGGTGTTGCTGATCTACAACAATCAACCCATCTCTCTCCCACGTTTTAAAAACCCAAGAAAAAAAGAAAAAAAAATCACGTTGAGGGAAGAGGGAGAGAACCCAGTCGGACCTGCAACTCCGGCCAGATCTGCTCCTCCTTCTACCACCGGCCCCACCTGCACTTTCCACCTCTTCTCCCACACATCACCGTCCTCTCTCTCCACCAAACGCAAGAAAAAAAAAATAGAAAAGAAAAGAGGAATCAGGGAGAGAAGGGAGGAACCTACCTCCATCATCGCCTCCGCCACCTACATCACCGCCTCAGCCACATCCATCTCGCCTGAGCACGACCGCCCTTCCTCCTCTCGCCTGTCGCTCCGCCCACGAGCTCCACCGCCAACCGACACCCTTCTTCAAAGGTTGCTGGAGTTGCAACCTGCAACTCCAGTCAGTCCAAGTCGTCTCCCACACCATTGTGTGCAAAAAAAAAAAAAAAAGAGTAAAGAAGAGGAAGCCGTCTTCTCTTGGGTGTCCACCACCCCGAGCTCCACCGGCAACCAGCACCCTGTGGACGATCTGCCTGTGCACTCCGTCCCCCACACCACCACTGAGTTTTGGGCCTGCCACCTCCTCTTTTAGGAGAGTGATCCACATCCTCTTTCACAGGTTGACAGAAGGGAAGGAGAAAAGAGAAGGGAGGAACGTACCTCCACCATTACCAATTAGTGTGACATGTGGCTCACATCACGGAGCACGGTATGATCCATGTGGCACACTCTTAATGACCACTGACTGTATGGATGTTTGGATCATGTGGCAGATGAGGAAATGGAACCAAAGAGGTCCACCTGTTGGCCCACCTTACCTTAGTCCCTCTCCATGTTGCAAGTTTCAGCTCAACTTCCAAATTCTGGGTATGACAATACCTAGGAATGTTGACAACTCATGAGCCAAACATTCAGGGGTAGCATGCACTTTGTCAAGCACTTTGCATGATCTGCAATGTTGACAAACCATGTTGCAACTGGGCACAAACAATACCAGTTTCAAAAGAAACCATTGCAATTGGATTCCAATAGTGATAGTGAATGTGGTAGATGAGATGTTTCAAACTTCTGATTGGGTGATTCTTTAGTCATTTGAGGAAGCCAATGAATGGTGGATTTCAAGATTCTAGCCCCTACATGTGCACCTAGGTAGTGAATGATATGTATTTGTTCGGTGATCACCCTCCAATTTACACAGATTACGAAGTTGCCTATTGAATGGTGGGTTCAGTTGTTCACATTGTGGGTTCATTTGTTTGCATGTTTTGGACTCTTTGTCGGGGAGTGCCGTGAGCACGAGACACCCACTAGTATATTTAAATCTTTCAAAAGCCTCTTAGGCTTTGTAATGTTCTAGTCCTCATAAATGGTTCCCTCAGACAAGTTATATACTTATTACCTTTTTCTTATAAGTTATATACTTGTTATTACATGTTTAGATATCTTAGTTTGAGATCTGACCAAATTTTGTTGAAGCCTATTTATTTGTGGCTTTTTTATAGCTCGGATGATCTTCCAAGTTCCAATTTCCTATTTCACTTTTGCCTTAAATACCTTCTCTGTCCGGAAAAGACAATTACTTAACTATTGTTAATTATACCAGGTCAACCGTCAACATTGCCATCTATAAGGCATAATTTTTTTTTTGCATTTTCTTACCGTTTGCAACGGTTCAAAACCGTTTCAACAATATCAACCGCTTCAAATTTAACATTTGAAACGAATCAAAACCCTTTCATGAATTTTCAAAACATTGCAGAATTATATTTTGCAACGGTTTAGAACCGTTGCTTAGTTTTAAATAATTCATAATTGTGACAAAACATAAGTCAGAAACGGTTTACAACCGTTGCATTACAATCATTTGCAATGGTTTTGCACCGTTTCTTAATTTTAAATGATTTATAACTGTGACGAAACAAGGTTTAAAACTGTTCAAAACCGTTGCATAATTACATTTTGAGATGATTTTGAGCCGTTGCTAATAGAAACGGTTCAAAACCGTTGCGATGTAAACTACCGCAATAGTTTAAAACCATTTCTATTTCATATTTTACAACGGTTTTGAACCATTTCAAGAATCGTTTCTATTTTATATTTTGCAACGGTATTGAACCGTTGCAAAAATGTTTATTCCCATGTGGAATTAAGAATGAAACGGGTTTGAGCCGTTGCAATTTAATTTGAAACGCCACTTTTTGCAACGGTTTTAAGCCATTTCAAATTAGTTTCACAATGGTCCAAAATCGTTGCAAATTGGCAATTTTGGTCTAGTGTCCCTCTACAATCTCCATTGATCTCGTTTCTTCGTCTTCTCCTTATCAAAAAAAAAATATAGAGAAAAGAAAAACAAAGAAAAAAGAAAAAGAAAAAGAAAGATAGAAGAAGAAGAAGGAAGAGGATAGGATCGCCCCTACCTGATCACCGCCCAGCCTCCCTCCACGACCTGCAACTTCGAGTTGCAGGTCTGAAACTGCCCCGTGCCTTCACCTCCTCAACCACAAAAGGAGCAACTTGCTCCCCCTTGTGCGCCAGCCACCGGAACCGTTAGCTAGACCTGCAACTCTTGCAGTTGCCGGTTTGGCCAGCAACTCTCCCGACTTGCAGGCGCTGCCCTCATCCTCCCAACTCCTCTTCATCCGCCTACCATCTCCAATCACAGCCGCTTTCTACACTGGTCCTCTCCAAACAAGAAGATCAAAGAAAAAAAAAAGAGAGAAGAAAAGAAGAAAAAGAAGAAAAGAAAACAGAAGGGAAGGAGAAAAGAGAATGGAGGAACGTACCTCCACCATTACCAATTAGTGTGACATGTGGCTCACATCATGGACCACGGTATGATCCACGTGGCACACTCTTAAAGACCACTGACTGTATGGATGTTTGGATCATGTGGCTGATGAGGAAATGGAACCAAAGAGGTCCACCTGTTGGCCCACCTTACCTTAGTCCCTCTCCATGTTGCAAGTTTCAGCTCAACTTCCAAATTCTGGGTATGACAATACCTAGGAATGTTGACAACTCATGAGCCAAACATTCAGGGGTAGTATGCACTTTGTCAAGCACTTTGCATGATCTGCAATGTTGACAAACCATGTTGCAACTGGGCACAAACAATACCAGTTTCAAGAGAAACCATTGCAATTGGATTCCAATAGTGATAGTGAATGTGGTAGATCAGATGTTTCAAACTTCTGATTGGGTGATTCTTTAGCCATTTGAGGAAGCCAATGAATGGTGGATTTCAAGCTTCTAGCCCCTACATGTGCACCTAGGTAGTGAATGATATGTATTTGTTCGGTGATCACCCTCCAATTTACACAGATTATGAATTTGCCTATTGAATGGTGGGTTCAGTTGTTCACATTGTGGGTTCATTTGTTTGCATGTTTTGGACTCTTTGTCGGGGAGTGCCGTGGGCACGAGCCACCCACTAGTATATTTAAATCTTTCAAAAGCCTCTTGGGCTTTGTAATGTTCTAATCCTCATAAATGGTTCCCTCAGACAAGTTATATACTTGTTACCTTTTTCTTATAAGTTATATACTTGTTATTACATGTTTAGATATCTTAGTTTGAGATCTGTCCAAATTTTGTTGAAGCCTAATTATTTGTGGCTTTTTTATAGCTGGGATGATCTTCCAAGTTCCAATTTCCTATTTCACTTTTGCCTTAAATACCTTCTCTGTCCGAAAAAGACTATTATTTAACTATTGTTTATTATACCAGGTCAACCATCAACATTGCCATTTATAAGGCATAATTTTTTTTTGCATTTTCTTACCGTTTGCAACGGTTCAAAACCGTTTCAACAATATCAACCGCTTCAAATTTCACATTTGAAACGGATCAAAACCGTTTCACAAATTTTCAAAACATTGCAGAATTATATTTTGCAACGGTTTAGAACCGTTGCTTAGTTTTAAATAATTCATAATTGTGACAAACCATAAGTCAGAAACGGTTTACAACCGTTGCATTACAATCGTTTGCAATGGTTTTGCACCGTTTCTTAATTTTAAATGATTTATAACTGTGACGAAACAAGGTTTAAAACTGTACAAAATCGTTGCATAATTACATTTTGAGACGGTTTTGAGCTGTTGCTAATAGAAACGATTCAAAACCGTTGCAATGTAAACCATCGCAACAGTTTAAAACCGTTTCTATTTTATATTTTGCAACGGTTTTGAACCGTTTCAAGAACCATTTCTATTTTATATTTTGCTCTTGAAACGGTTAAAAACCGTTGGAAAAATGTTATTCCTATGTGGAATTCAGAATGAAACGGGTTTGAGCCATTGCAATTTAATTTGAAATGCCACATTTTGCAACGGTTTTAAGCCGTTTCAAATTAGTTTCACAACGGTCCAAAACCGTTGCAAATATGCAATTTTGGTGTAGTGTCCCTCCACAATCTCCATTGATCTCGTTTCTTCGTCTTCTCTTTATCAAAAAAAAAAAACAGAAAAGAAAAAAGAAAAAAAAAAGGAAGATAGAAGAAGAAGAAGGAAGAGGATAGGATCGCCCCTACCTGATCACCGCCCAGCCTCCCTCCACGACCTGCAACTTCGAGTTGCAGGTCTGAAACTGCCCCGTGCCTTCACCTCCTCAACCACCAAAGGAGCAACTTGCTCCCCCTTGTGCGCCAGCCCCCGAAACCGTTAGCTAGACCTGCAACTCTGGCAGTTGCCGGTTTGGCCAGCAACTCTCCCGACTTGCAGGCGCTGCCCTCATACTCCCAACTCCTCTTCATCCGCCTACCATCTCCAATCCCAGCCGCTTTCTACACTGGTCCTCTCCAAAAAAGATCAAAGAAAAAACAAAAGAGAGAAGAAAAGAAGAAAAAGAAGAAAAGAAAACAGAAAGGAAGGAGAAAAGAGAAGGGAGGAACGTACCTCCACCATTACCAATTAGTGTGACATGTGGCTCACATCACGGACCACGGTATGATCCACGTGGCACACTCTTAAAGACCACTGACTGTATGGATGTTTGGATCATGTGGCAGATGAGGAAATGGAAGCAAAGAGGTCCACCTGTTGGCCCACCTTACCTTAGTCCCTCTCCATGTTGCAAGTTTCAGCTCAAATTCCAAATTCAGGGTATGACAATACCTAGGAATGTTGACAACTCATGAGCCAAACATTCAGGGGTAGCATGCACTTTGTCAAGCACTTTGCATGATCTGCAATGTGGACAAACCATGTTGCAAGTGGGCACAAACAATACCAGTTTCAAGAGAAACCATTGCGATTGGATTCCAATAGTGATAGTGAATGTGGTAGATCAGATGTTTCAAACTTTTGATTGGGTGATTCTTTAGTCATTTGAGGAAGCCAATGAATGGTGGATTTCAAGCTTCTAGCCCCTACATGTGCACCTAGGTAGTGAATGATATGTATTTGTTCGGTGATCACCCTCCAATTTACACAGATTACGAATTTGCCTATTGAATGGTGGGTTCAGTTGTTCACATTGTGGGTTCATTTATTTGCATGTTTTGGACTCTTTGTTGGGGAGTGCCGTGGGCACGAGCCACCCACTAGTTTATTTAAATCTTTCAAAAGCCTCATGGGCTTTGTAATGTTCTAGTCCTCATAAATGGTTCCCTCAGACAAGTTATATACTTGTTATTACATGTTTAGATATCTTAGTTTGAGATCTGTCCAAATTTTGTTGAAGCCTAATTATTTGTGGCTTTTTTATAGCTCGGATGATCTCCCAAGTTCCAATTTCCTATTTCACTTTTGCCTTAAATACCTTCTCTGTCTGGAAAAGACAATTACTTAACGATTGTTAATTATACCAGGTCAACCATCAACATTGCCATCTATAAGGCATAATTTTTTTTTGCATTTTCTTACCATTTGCAATGGTTCAAAACCGTTTCAACAATATCAACCGCTTCAAATTTCACATTTGAAACGGATCAAAACCCTTTCATGAATTTTCAAAACATTGCAGAATTATATTTTGCAACGGTTTAGAACCGTTGCTTAGTTTTAAATAATTCATAATTGTGACGAACCATAAGTCAGAAACGGTTTACAACCGTTGCATTACAATCATTTGCAATGGTTTTGCACCGTTTCTTAATTCTAAATGATTTATAACTGTGACGAAACATGGTTTAAAATGGTTCAAAACCGTTGCATAATTACATTTTGAGACGGTTTTGAGCCGTTGCTAATAGAAACGGTTCAAAACCGTTGCAATGTAAACTACCGCAACAATTTAAAACCGTTTCTATTTTATATTTTGCAACGGTTTTGAACCGTTTCAAGAATCGTTTCTATTTTATATTTTGCAACGGTTTTGAACCGTTGCAAAAATGTTTATTCCCATGTGGGATTAAGAATGAAACGGGTTTGAGCCGTTGCAATTTAATTTGAAACGCCACTTTTTGCAACGGTTTTAAGCCGTTTCAAATTAGTTTCACAACGGTCCAAAACCGTTGCAAATTGGCAATTTTGGTCTAGTGTCCCTCCACAATCTCCATTGATCTCGTTTCTTCGTCTTCTCTTTATCAAAAAAAAAATAAATACGGAAAAGAAAAAAAAAAAAAAAAGAAAAAGAAAAAGGAAGATAGAAGAAGAGGAAGGAAGAGGGTAGGATCGCCCCTACCTGATCACCGCCCAGCCTCCCTCCATGACCGGCAACTTCGAGTTGCAGGTCTGAAACTGCCCCGTGCCTTCACCTCGTCAACCACTAAAGGTGCAACTTGCTCCCCCTTGTGCGCCAGCCACCGGAACCGTTAGCTAGACCTGCAACTCTGGCAGTTGCTGGTTTGGCCAGCAACTCTCCCGACTTGCAGGCGCTGCCCTCATCCTCCCAACTCCTCTTCATCCGCCTACCATCTCCAATCCCAGCCGCTTTCTACACTGGACCTCTCCAAAAAAGAAGATCTGTCCAAATTTTGTTGAAGCCTAATTATTTGTGGCTTTTTTATAGCTGGGATGATCTTCCAAGTTCCAATTTCCTATTTCACTTTTGCCTTAAATACCTTCTCTGTCCGAAAAAGACTATTACTTAACTATTGTTTATTATACCAGGTCAACCATCAACATTGCCATCTATAAGGCATATTTTTTTTTGCATTTTTTTACCGTTTGCAACGGTTCAAAACTGTTTCAACAATATCAACCGCTTCAAATTTCACATTTGAAACGGATCAAAACCGTTTCACAAATTTTCAAAACATTGCAAAATTATATTTTGCAACGGTTTAGAACCGTTGCTTAGTTTTAAAATAATTCATAATTGTGACAAACCATAAGTCAGAAACGGTTTACAACCGTTGCATTACAATCGTTTGCAATGGTTTTGCACCGTTTCTTAATTTTAAATGATTTATAACTGTGACGAAACAAGGTTTAAAACTGTTCAAAATCGTTGCATAATTACATTTTGAGACGGTTTTGAGCCGTTGCTAATAGAAACGGTTCAAAACCGTTGCAATGTAAACTGCCGCAACAGTTTGAAACCGTTTTTATTTTATATCTTGCAACGGTTTTGAAACGTTTCAAGAACCGTTTCAAAACCGTTGAAAAAATGTTTCTTCCCATGTGGAATTCAGAATGAAACGGGTTTGAGCCTTTGCAATTTAATTTGAAACCCCACTTTTTGCAACGGTTTTAAGCCGTTTCAAATTAGTTTCACAACGGTCCAAAATCGTTGCAAATTGGCAATTTTGGTGTAGTGTCCCTCCACAATCTCCATTGATCTCGTTTCTTCGTCTTCTCTTTATCAAAAAAAAAAAATACAGAAAAGAAAAACAAAGAAAAAAGAAAAAGAAAAAGGAAGATAGAAAAAGAAGAAGGAAGAGGATAGGATCGCCCCTACCTGATCACCGCCCAGCCTCCCTCCTCGACCTGCAACTTCGAGTTGCAGGTCTGAAACTACCCCGTGCCTTCACCTCCTCAACCACCAAAGGAGCAACTTGCTCCCCCTTGTGGGCCAGCCACCGGAACCGTTAACTAGACCTGCAACTCTGGCAGTTGCCGGTTTGGCCAGCAACTCTCTCGACTTGCAGGCGCTGCCCTCATCCTCCCAACTCCTCTTCATCCGCCTACCATCTCCAATCACAGCCGCTTTCTACACTGGTCCTCTCCAAACAAGAAGATCAAAGAAAAAAAAAAGAGAGAAGAAAAGAAGAAAAAGAAGAAAAGAAAACAGAAGGGAAGGAGAAAAGAGAAGGGAGGAACGTACCTCTACCATTACCAATTAGTGTGACATGTGGCTCACATCACGGACCACGGTATGATCCACGTGGCACACTCTTAAAGACCACTGACTGTATGGATGTTTGGATCATGTGGCAGATGAGGAAATGGAACCAAAGAGGTCCACCTGTTGGCTCACCTTACCTTAGTCCCTCTCCATGTTGCAAGTTTCAGCTCAACTACCAAATTTTGGGTATGACAATACCTAGGAATGTTGACAACTCATGAGCCAAACATTCAGGGGTAGCATGCACTTTGTCAAGCACTTTGCATGATCTGCAATGTTGACGAACCATGTTGCAAGTGGGCACAAACAATACCAGTTTCAAGAGATACCATTGCAATTGGATTCCAATAGTGATAGTGAATGTGGCAGATTAGATGTTTCAAACTTCTGATTGGGTGATAATTTAGTCATTTGAGGAAACCAATGAATGATGGATTTCAAGCTTCTAGCCCCTACATGTGCACCTAGGTAGTGAATAATATGTATTTGTTCGGTGATCACCCTCCAATTTACACAGATTACGAATTTGCCTATTGAATGGTGGGTTCAGTTGTTCACATTGTGGGTTCATTTGTTTGCATGTTTTGGACTCTTTGTCGGGGAGTGCCGTGGGCACGAGCCACCCACTAGTATATTTAAATCTTTCAAAAGCCTCTTAGGCTTTGTAATGTTCTAGTCCTCATAAATGGTTCCCTCAGACAAGTTATATACTTGTTACCTTTTTCTTATAAGTTATATACTTTTTATTACATGTTTAGATATCTTAGTTTGAGATCTGTCCAAATTTTGTTGAAGCCTAATTATTTGTGGCTTTTTTATAGCTCGGATGATCTTCCAAGTTCCAATTTCCTATTTCACTTTTGCCTTAAATACCTTCTCTGTCCGGAAAAGACTATTACTTAACTATTGTTACTTATACCAAGTCAACCATCAACATTGCCATCTATAAGGCATAATTTTTTTTTTGCATTTTCTTACCGTTTGCAACGGTTCAAAACCGTTTCAACAATATCAACCGCTTCAAATTTCACATTTGAAACGGATCAAAACCCTTTCATGAATTTTCAAAACATTGCAGAATTATATTTTTCAACGGTTTAGAACCGTTGCTTAGTTTTAAAATAATTCATAATTGTGACAAACCATAAGTCAGAAACGGTTTACAACCGTTGCATTACAATCGTTTGCAACGGTTTTGCAACGTTTCTTAATTTTAAATGATTTATAACTGTGACGAAACAAGGTTTAAAACTATTCAAAACCGTTGCATAATTACATTTTGAGACGATTTTGAGCCATTGCTAATAGAAATGGTTCAAAACCGTTGCAATGTAAACTACCGAAACAGTTTGAAACCGTTTTTATTTTATATTTTGCAACGGTTTTAAACCATTTCAAAACCGTTGCAAAAATGTTTCTTCCCATGTGGAATTCAGAATGAAATGGGTTTGAGCCGTTGCAATTTAATTTGAAACCCCACTTTTTGCAACGGTTTTAAGCCGTTTCAAATTAGTTTCACAACGGTCCAAAACCGTTGCAAATTGGCAATTTTGGTGTAGTGTCCCTCCACAATCTCCATTGATCTCGTTTCTTCGTCTTCTCTTTATCAAAAAAAAAAAAAAATACAGAAAAAAAAAACACAGAAAAAAGAAAAAGAAAAAGGAAGATAGAAAAAGAAGGAAGAGGATAGGATCGCCCCTACTTGATCACCGCCCAGCCTCCCTCCACGACCTGCAACTTCGAGTTGCAGTACTGAAACTACCCCGTGCCTTCACCTCCTCAACCACCAAAGGAGCAACTTGCTCCCCCTTGTGCGCCAGCCACCGGAACCGTTAGCTAGACCTGCAACTCTGGCAGTTGCCGGTTTGGCCAGCAACTCTCTCGACTTGCAGGCGCTGCCCTCATCCTCCCAACTCCTCTTCATCCGCCTACCATCTCCAATCACAGCCGCTTTCTACACTGGTCCTCTCCAAACAAGAAGATCAAAGAAAAAAAAAAAGAGAAGAAAAGAAGAAAAAGAAGAAAAGAAAACAGAAGGGAAGGAGAAAAGAGAAGGGAGGAACGTACCTTTACCATTACCAATTAGTGTGACATGTGGCTCACATCACGGACCACGGTATGATCCACGTGGCACACTCTTAAAGACCACTGACTGTATGGATGTTTGGATCATGTGGCAGATGAGGAAATGGAACCAAAGAGGTCCACCTGTTGGCTCACCTTACCTTAGTCCCTCTCCATGTTGCAAGTTTCAGCTCAACTGCCAAATTCTGGGTATGACAATACCTAGGAATGTTGACAACTCATGAGCCAAACATTCAGGGGTAGCATGCACTTTGTCAAGCACTTTGCATGATCTGCAATGTTGACAAACCATGTTGCAAGTGGGCACAAACAATACCAGTTTCAAGAGAAACCATTGCAATTGGATTCCAATAGTGATAGTGAATGTGGTAGATTAGATGTTTCAAACTTCTGATTGGGTGATTCTGTAGTCATTTGAGGAAGCCAATGAATGGTGGATTTCAAGCTTCTAGCCCCTACATGTGCACCTAGGTAGTGAATGATATGTATTTATTCGGTGATCACCCTCCAATTTACACAGATTACGAATTTGCCTATTGAATGGTGGGTTCAGTTGTTCACATTGTGAGTTCATTTGTTTGCATGTTTTGGACTCTTTGTCGGGGAGTGCCATGGGCACGAGCCACCCACTAGTATATTTAAATCTTTCAAAAGCCTCTTAGGCTTTGTAATGTTCTAGTCCTCATAAATGGTTCCCTCAGACAAGTTATATACTTGTTACCTTTTTCTTATAAGTTATATACTTGTTATTACATGTTTAGATATCTTAGTTTGAGATCTGTCCAAATTTTGTTGAAGCCTAATTATTTGTAGCTTTTTTATAGCTCGGATGATCTTCCAAGTTCCAATTTCCTATTTCACTTTTGCCTTAAATACCTTCTCTGTCCGGAAAAGACTATTACTTAACTATTGTCAATTATACCAGGTCAACCATCAACATTGCCATCTATAAGGCATAATTTTTTTTTACATTTTCTTACCGTTTGCAACGGTTCAAAACCGTTTCAACAATATCAACCGCTTCAAATTTCACATTTGAAACGGATCAAAATCGTTTCACAAATTTTCAAAACATTGCAGAATTATATTTTGCAACGGTTTAGAACCGTTGCTTAGTTTTAAATAATTTATAATTGTGACAAACCATAAGTCAGAAACGGTTTACAACCGTTGCATTACAATCATTTGCAATGGTTTTGCACCGTTTCTTAATTTTAAATGATTTATAACTGTGACGAAACATGGTTTAAAACGGTTCAAAACCGTTGCATAATTACATTTTGAGACGGTTTTGAGCCGTTGCTAATAGAAACGGTTCAAAACCGTTGCAATGTAAACTACCGCGACAGTTTAAAACCGTTTCTATTTTATATTTTGCAACGGTTTTGAGCCATTTCAAGAACCGTTTCTATGTTATATTTTGCAACGGTTTTGAACCGTTTCAAGACTTGAAACGGTTCAAAACCGTTGCAAAAATGTTTAATCCCATGTGGAATTCAGAATGAAACGGATTTGAGCCGTTGCAATTTAATTTGAAATGCCACTTTTTGCAACGGTTTTAAGCCGTTTCAAATTAGGTTCTCAACGGTCCAAAATCGTTGCAAATTGGCAATTTTGGTGTAGTGTCCCTCCACAATCTCCATTGATCTCGTTTCTTCGTCTTCTCTTTATCAAAAAAAAAAAAATACAGAAAAGGAAAACAAAGAAAAAAGAAAAAGAAAAAGGGAGATAGAAGAAGAAGAAGGAAGAGGATAGGATCGCCCCTACCTGATCACCGCCCAGCCTCCCTCCACGACCTGCAACTTCGAGTTGCGGGTCTGAAACTACCCCGTGCCTTCACCTCCTCAACCACCAAAGGACCAACTTGCTCCCCCTTATGCGCCAGCCACCGGAACCGTTAGTTAGACCTGCAACTCTGGTAGTTGCCGATTTGGCCAGCAACTCTCCCGACTTGCAGGCGCTGCCCTCATCCTCCCAACTCCTCTTCATCCACCTACCATCTCCAATCCCAGCCGCTTTCTACACTTGTCCTCTCCAAAAAAGAAGATCGAAGAAAAAAAAAAAAGAGAAGAAAAGAAGAAAAAGAAGAAAAGAAAACAGAAGGGAAGGAGAAAAGAGAAGGGAGGAACGTACCTCCACCATTACCAATTAGTGTGACATGTGGCTCACATCACGGACCACGGTATGATCCATGTGGCACACTCTTAAAGACCACTGACTGTATGGATGTTTGGATCATGTGGCAGATGAGGAAATGGAACCAAAGAGGTCCACCTGTTGGCTCAACTTACCTTAGTCCCTCTCCATGTTGCAAGTTTCAGCTCAACTGCCAAATTCTGGGTATGACAATACCTTGGAATGTTTACAACTCATGAGCCAAACATTCAGGGGTAGCATACACTTTGTCAAGCACTTTGCATGATCTGCAATGTTGACAAACCATGTTGCAAGTGGGCACAAACAATACCAGTTTCAAGAGAAACCATTGCAATTGGATTCCAATAGTGATAGTGAATGTGGTAGATGAGATGTTTCAAACTTCTGATTGAGTGATTCTTTAGTCATTTGAGGAAGCCAATGAATGGTGGATTTCAAACTTCTAGCCCCTACATGTGCACTTAGGTAGTGAATGATATGTATTTATTCGGTGATCACCCTCCAATTTACACAGATTACGAATTTGCCTATTGAATGGTGGGTTCAGTTGTTCACATTGTGGGTTCATTTGTTTGCATGTTTTGGACTCTTTGTCCGGGAGTGCCGTGGGCACGAGCCACCCACTAGTATATTTAAATCTTTCAAAAGCCTCTTGGGCTTTGTAATGTTCTAGTCCTCATAAATGGTTCCCTCAGACAAGTTATATACTTGTTTCCTTTTTCTTATAAGTTATATACTTGTTATTACATGTTTAGATATCTTAGTTTGAGATCTGTCCAAATTTTGTTGAAGCCTAATTATTTGTGGCTTTTTTATAGCTCGGATGATCTTCCAAGTTCCAATTTCCTATTTCACTTTTGCCTTAAATACCTTCTCTGTCCGGAAAAGACTATTACTTCACTATTGTCAATTATACCAGGTCAACCATCAACATTGCCATCTATAAGGCATAATTATTTTTTGCATTTTCTTACCGTTTGCAACGGTTCAAAACCGTTTCAACAATATCAACCGCTTCAAATTTCACATTTGAAATGGATCAAAACCGTTTCACAAATTTTCAAAACATTGCAGAATTATATTTTGCAACGGTTTAGAACCGTTGCATAGTTTTAAATAATTCATAAAACCATAAGTCAGAAACGGTTTACAACCGTTGCATTACAATCATTTGCAATGGTTTTGCACTGTTTCTTAATTTTAAATGATTTATAACTGTGACGAAACATGGTTTAAAACGGTTCAAAATCGTTGCATAATTACATTTTGAGACGGTTTTGAGCCGTTGCTTATAGAAACGGTTCAAAACCGTTGCAATGTAAACTACCGCAACAGTTTAAAATCTTTTCTATTTTATATTTTGCAACGGTTCAAACCGTTGCAAGAACCATTTCTATTTTATATTTTGCAACGGTTTTGAACCGTTTCAAGACTTGATTCGGTTCAAAACCGTTGCAAAAATGTTTATTCCCATGTGGAATTCAGAATGAAACGGGTTTGAGCCGTTGCAATTTAATTTGAAACGCCACTTTTTGCAACGGCTTTAAGCCGTTTCAAATTAGTTTCACAACGGTCCAAAACCATTGCAAATAGGCAATTTTGGTGTAGTTTCCCTCCACAATCTCCATTGATCTCGTTTCTTCGTCTTCTCTTTATCAAAAAAAAAAATACAGAAAAGAAAAACAAAGAAAAAAGAAAAAGAAAAAGGAAGATAGAAGAAGAAGAAGGAAGAGGATAGGATCGCCCCTACCTGATCACTGCCCAGCCTCCCTCCACGACCTGCAACTTCGAGTTGCAGGTCTGAAACTGCCCCGTGCCTTCACCTCCTCAACCACTAAAGGAGCAACTTGCTCCCCCTTGTGCGCCAGCCACCGGAACAGTTAGCTAGACCTGCAACTCTGGCAGTTGCCGGTTTGGCCAGCAACTCTCCCGACTTGCAGGCGCTACCCTCATCCTCCCAACTCCTCTTCATCCACCTACCATCTCCAATCCCAGCCGCTTTCTACACTGGTCCTCTCCAAAAAAGAAGATCAAAGAAAAAAAAAAGAGAGAAGAAAAGAAGAAAAAGTAGAAAAGAAAACAGAAGGGAAGGAGAAAAGAGAAGGGAGGAACATACCTCCACCATTACTGCTCCTCTCCAAAGCAACACCTGCTGTTATTTGCAACGATCTCCAACGGTGTCGCTTTACCTTGCTGCTGCACACCATCCGTAGTACCTTGCTTCACTACCGCCCTCTTCTTCTCCTTCACGGGATGTTGCAGGTGTGAAACTCACTGGTTGCTGCCCACGACATCTCTAAGCTGCCAAGCACTAGCAACTAGTGTCCAAACACCACCGCCAGCCACCACGCACTCATCCACCGTGATTGAGCACTACTCCAAGAGTGCTACCATGTATGTACACCATGGTTGGATCTCTCCCATGGTCAGAATCTCTACTCTTTAACTCTTCTATCTTTAGTCTTCTTTCTCTCTCTAGGATTAGCTCTCTTCTTCTCTCTATAGCACTTTCTCTCTCTAGTTCTTATTTCTATCTCTACATTTCTATAGAATTTTCATGCTTTACAATCATGTTTTTAGTAATTTCGACAAAAATAGTTTGTAAGCACTATGATTGAATAAAAGTTTAGTTGATTTGGCAAAAAAAAAAAAAAGTCATTTTATGTTCTTTACTGCACATTCCCTAATTCCGAGTGAGGATCAACATCCGACATGAATCCCTATGCTAGAATCTCTGAATTTTGCAGAAAATCTCGGATAAATTACAAATCTTGTTGATTCTAGGGTTTCCATAACCAACGACGCGGAAAAAAACCTACTTTCACGGAGCGACAAACATCGGAATAAGGACTTGGAAAGATAGATGGATAGGGAGACCTTGACCAAAGAGATTTAGATGCATAGCTGGGCAGGCCTCCGATTCTGGTTGTTCAGATGCTGCTCACTCACTTCCAACGCTTAGCACAGGAACACTCAATGGAGACGATGAATCGCATTCTAGGTTCGAACTTCCGTACGGTTGCTTCCAGCCACTTGGTTCAGCCTCACTTCCTTCCCTTTCACCTGTTCCCTCCACTACTGGGTCCTGTGGAGTGGATAGCAATGGACCGGGAGAACCAGAGTTGGGAGGTTCTTACCTGCCATCGCTAGGATCGGAACAAAGAGAATGAGTGGAAGGGGACCTGGAATGACTCGTTCTTGGGTCACTACCCGGTGGTGAAGGGGATTGAAATGGGAACCCAACCCTACCTTTCACTGTTAGATGCATTCGATGATTCCGCTTCTTATTTCATTTCGTGTAGTTAGGGGTTCTTTCGTTAGTTCAATGCCGATTCGTAACCATTGGTTCCTGGGAAAGAGGGATCACTAGCGGAGGTTGGCTCGCACTTAGATGTTCAATACCCGCCATGCCCCAACCAAATTATGGTGAATGAGCTGGTCGTTGCTTGGGTTTCCCCTTCCTCAGAGGAAAGCTTGGAGGAATAAGATAGATCGGATCTACCCATTTCGGATGCAGCTTCTCCGGATGGAGGTTCTTCCCTGCTAGAATGGGATTAGTCGGTGCCAGGTGGATTGGAATGCTTTGATTGATGGCCAGGAAAGGGAGAAATAGTTGGTGGGGTTCGATCCTATTAACCCCCCTTTTATGAACTCTTATTCCCTTCGAATCGAAACCTCCATTATTGGGTCCTTAGCTTTCCAGTAGGAAGGAAGAATTCTTTAGGAGTGCCAATCCATCTCACTTTCAATCGTGTTTCGGCTGTTTATTTCCCTGCAGATGCTGAGCCGAGCGGAGCAAGCTGATAGGGGCTAACAAGGGGCTTATTCACCGCGAGGGGGACCAGCACTCCACCGGCCCGACCCTATCATTGAATGACCTAATACGAACCTGTGATGGCTCACTTGCTTCCTTTTGAGTGTCTCCTTAATCGCGGGAGACCCTCTCTCCAACTTCCTGCCTGGGCCTCTACCTCAGAATCTCACTACTTAGAGTCCCTGGCTCAGTTGGCCCAAGAGAAAGAGCCTTTGCCTGGGACCATCTCCCTACCCGGCCTGTCCGTTCCCTTCCTCGGCTCGGTTGGCCAGGAAAAACAGATTGAGGAGGTCCCAAAAATAGTAACTTCTGATACCACTAGCCACTGGACTGAAAGGCTTGGTGGCTTGGGGAGGAGCCAGAGGAATGAATGGATTGAGTTTGTTCCATTTGAGGGAAATGGATGTTCGCTCCCATGGCGGAGAGAGAGGAATAGGGGGTGGGTGGGGCAAAAGTGGGGGCGACTCGACCCAATCATTAGTGAAGCTGAGCGGCTCGTACATGGCCAACTCCTTTTTGCCACATCCTTCTAGATTGGGCAAGAAGGGGTAGGTGCTTGCGCACCTTCCTTGAATTGGTAATACGTCATAATAGTGTACGCTGAAGGCACGCTAAGAAGGAATGAAGTCTGATCTAGGGTGGAGAGTTCTGGATCCCGAAAAGAAGTGATTCTGGTGGTTAAACAGAAAGAAGAGTCACTAGTTTCTGAGTGAGGAAATGAATAGCCGTCCGCATAGAAAATAGATTAGATAGGTGGGCCGCTAGGTCTTGGTTCGATAAGGATCGACATGCAGTTCAGAATAAAGCACCGGACAAATGAGAGAAATTCAAGGTGGGGGAGGCAAGAGCAAGAGATATCGGTAGCGCCATGAACTGCCAGCACAACCAGAGGAGCATGAAACCAGTCAATCTATGCATGCGAATCAACAAAATCGTTTCAGGTTGCTATTTCCTAGACATTGTGGTTAGTTAATCGGTCAATCCATGAAATGAGTGGGCGAAAGCGGTGGAGAAGAAGATGTGCCATGTTCCTTCTATGCCCAGTACCATCTATCCGCCGCATCCGCATCCGCATCTAAGAGTTGGAAGCATCTATCTCTACACGGGCCAATCGAGAAGCATTCTATCAGTTGTATCCCAATGCATATCAAGTCGTATGCATGTGGCAATCAATGCCCCTGCATTTATTACACTATTTCCCTCTGTAGCCTTATCTCTCAACTGGGAAGGGGGAATCCTGTAGGCAGCTACACCCCCCTTCTTTTCACTCCGAACAAAGAAGGTGTCTACTAAGGGGTTGGGTGGGAATAAAATCGCTTGTCCATTTCACCAGGTGTATGCGTTTCCGCTGAAGGTTTAGATCAAATCTGAAGTTGAATGGGTAGGCGTCATAAATCAGTTGCAGTTCGATCCCAGGCACGCGCTCACTAGTGGAAAAAGAATAGAGATGCCTCCGCTGGGTAGACTCCTCAATTATCTCTTTTTTATAATCAAAGTTCTACCGACGGAGGCGCATATTCCGTTTATCCGCCGCTGGGGACTTCAATAATTTCCTAATTGGGTGCTGGGAGGATTGGGTTCTTCTTTAAAGATCAGGCGGGAAGATGAGGTGCGCGAATTGAGAGGAATGGGCAATTGAATCAAAGACGAGGGTTTCCGACTGAAATAAATATCTGAAACAAGGTGTTTTATCCTTGATGCAGTATCCGAAGTATATGGAAGGAAGTTAGTCATTTATTTCTGGATTTTAGGGAGGAAAGGCAGTAATTAGAAGAAAGGAGGGGAGGGACCCAGAGAAACACTGACCCATTCCCGACCGAAGGGAGGGGCTGTATAAAACTCAAATGAAAACTCCCGGGGAATAAGAAGCCCTAAGGGGTTGATTTGCAAGGTTCAAAAGCGGGATTTCTTATCTCGAGCCAACCTCCTCCCCCTTTTGTTTATCACGGATCTCTCTTTTATAGTCAAGAGCCGACGCAGACAGAGGGCATGGTGGGAGCAAAGGACGGGAAAGCATCTTTACTGGGGAAACCATACGTGCGATTAATGGGAGGGGGTAGTCCCACACATACGGCTAGGGGAGCTTCTCGACTCGCATTTACACGTCCAGGTCATAATCTGGAGTGTCAGAGCTCAAGAGTTCTTTGGTTGAAGTCGGCTCCTGGTCAATCAACCATACTGGCAAAGTATTACTAACCTACGAGCTATTTCCTCGATTCTAGGTTTTATCAGTCCCAGTAATAAGCTCCCATTCCAACAAATCTCTTATGTGGTTCAGCTTTCTCGTTAGCGATTCCAACTGAGATTGTTTGAATTAGGGTTCATTTAGCGATTCGGTCTCCTTTATCTTCCTCTATTCGTTCTGATCACGAATCTCTGGTTTACAAGCCGATCGATCTCTGGAATCCAATTCTCGTCTAGCACCCCCTCCGTTCGTTGCCCACTCCCTAAATACGCTACCAGGGCATTGTGATAATGTATTTACTATGAAACCTCATTCCCGTCTCTTCTCCCAATCCTCGTCCCGGCTCTTCCCAACATTTTCTGGATCTTATGATGGTTCTCCATAGCCCATTCCGCTCACTTTCGGGATGAAAATGAAAGTTTAGTAATGGGTCATTGTTTCGCCTCTCCACCTGTGTATACTTCTTTGCATCATTCTGATCCTTCACTTTAAAATGAACGCCTGATCTGTTGAAAAACGGAATGAAACCTCCCATTCCATGGCCGGTGAAAGTCCTAGATAGAAGGCGTTATGGAAAGGCTTTACCAGTGAGAGGGATACACCTCTGTCGTCGACCAGAGAGAGTTTTCGGAGAAAGGAAGCCTGGAGGAATAAGGAATAGAAAGAAGAAAGGGGCAGATCCTACTGCTGCATGGGGTAGACCATACAGCTAAGGTTTTGAATCCGCTTTCAGGATTGGGAGTTTTAACCCTCGGGCTAAAGCTCCTTTGATTGCCATAAATATATTGCTCCCAGAAGCTTGAGATAGAGGTTTCTAACTTGTGTTCAGAAAACGCTTAATATTGCTGGCGTTTTCCAACCCCTCAACTTGGTAGGTTGGGCATGCTCATCTAAGCAACCAATCCTTCTCATGTGGCAGGCATTAGAGTACTCATTTCTTTGGTTCCACGATTCTGTCCGCTCGTCTAAATTCTGGTGCGTAGGGGGAGGTATGGCTCCAATATAGAGCATTTCCAGATGCAAATCTAGCTTTTCCCAACCCGGCGAGGGTGGGCTCCCATAAGTGAAGGCCTGGGTGGGTTGGGAATAAGAAGTTCCCACCCGGCAGGGTGATTCACATTTGTTTGAAGGGCGAGTGATCAGTCGAGTCCTCGAGTCATCTGCGGCACACCTTAAAAGCCAGGTCGAGGCAATCGAGTCGGTCGAGTTGAAGCCCTTCCCTCTGGCCTCCTAGTGAATGATTGAATTAGTGGGGAAGGGGGGAGAGACCTCTCAGCCCCATCACAATGACCTAAGGTTGTTTATGCTGCACTGCCTAGCAGGGGGCCGCACATTGGTTCAGTTCGGGAGGAGTTTTCGCTTCTCGGACAAATTAAGACCTGGGCGCTTCAATCTCAGGCTCATGCTCAGGATCGGAAATGGCACTTCACCTTTGAATGAAGCAACATCTGAACCCTCGTATCGCATAGAACCACCTAACTCACCAAAGCGTTCAACCACTTCCAGTAATGAACCGCCAATTCTTCATCATTGAAACCCACTCCACTGCCGAAGGAGGCACAAGACCCCGATCAGGAAGTAGGTAGCTTTACTCTTCTGTCCAAGGAGGAGCTCGATCAGCAGAAAGCTTGATTCACCAGTCAAAGGAAAGGTAGCTGCCCGGACCAGCAGTCATAAATTGATATACCACCTATTGATTGATAACCGAATAGCATCATAGAGCCATAGCCGATCCTCTCTCTATGGTAGTCTATCTCAGTAGCTGGTTGGTCAATACAATGGCTTAAGAAATCGAATATCGATATAGGCAGACCAATCCAAATCGTTGACTTATGAATGGAACTAGATACGCGGGGAACTACAACTAAATTACTACCCCATTCTATAGTGACAGCATGTGCGGAGGCAGACACCAAATTTGATGATAAGGTCACTCTCTTCCTTCTGTCAGCCGATAGCACTCGTGGGTTGTGGGGAAGCACACAGGAATTGGTCAACAAGTAGGAAGACTTGGAAATTCTTTGGAAAAGGTGGCTAACACTCATATGCCTACAAACTACTATGGTGGTCATCATCGCTATGGCATGCACTATGGCATGTTCTATGGTGCCTAGCCTATGCTGCTGGCCAACTACAAATCGATAGTGAGATTCTGATGCTATGCAGTTACAGATGCTCGTAATAGAGTTATGATCTTCGTTATTGGGAGGAAGATCCAGAATTTAGTGAAAGTAGGGATCCTAGTGCTAGTGATCGGGGTTCTGTCTTTCGTGATCGTTAGGAAGAGCCGGATGCTAGTGATCTATATTTTGATGTTTGGGATTGAAAGATTCTGATGTTCGTAAGCGAGACCCAGATCTGTACCTAGTCCCAGATCCTCCAGTAGCACCAGCAACAACAAATAAGCTACCACCTGATCTTGACCCAGCAACAGAAGTAATGGTTGAAGAACCTCGTCTCACATCTCTTCCTGGCCAAGGTGGGAAAAGCACAACTCTGTCCAGTATCTTTCCCTGTTCCGATATAGCCTAATATCCCCAGTAGAAGTGTGGATGGACCGGCGTGGATAGGGGGAAGCCTGTCCCACCATCATATAGTCCAATTCCTTTCCAGTGCCAGCATTCCTTTGTACGCATATCTAGGCGTAGTTCCAGTAGATGACCTTGTTGATCTGGGACCAGAGCCTGTTGACTAAGTAGCAGATAGACCCTCGGAGGGGACGCCCGTAGTAGAGTCAGCAGAGAGAGCAGGGGCAGGAACATAACAAGCTCCATAGCCGGTTGTTAACCTAATAGCATGATGGGCATAGACAGTACCATAGGTTGGTTCCAGATCAAGCTATTAAAGCACCACTACCAGTAGCAGTAGAGGAGGAAGCATCAACGAAGAACGCATTAGTGACCGTTGAAGCCCAATTTCATAAACAAAAGCAGAGGTAAGGTAAGGGCAGCCCTTTGATCTTTATCTACTACATATGAACTGGATTTGATGGATACGCAACTGAATCCGCCTGAACTCCTTCCATCGATTCTCTTGTCTTTTCCCCTGTATCAATGAGTGCTTCTTCGGATGGGTGATGGGTGACTATTCAGCACGGTTCGGAGAGCACTTGTAGTCTGCGATGGTGAATGGAAGCCCCCCCTATCAAGCAAGAAAGAAGCGGCTCTTCCCATGACGGAGTCACCATTGACTCTATTTATTATTATGGTAAATCAGTGTATCAAGATGTCAATCTAAGATCTTATTTCGGTTCGATACGTCCACCTACGAGACTAACCTTTGGCTTTTGTCTCGGTAGGTGTATTATTCTACATTTTCCCAAAAGAACTTTCATTCATTTCTTTCTTCCCCGTCGACCACGACGACTGAAATGACATGACAAATCCAGACCCGGAAAGGAGAAGGGCCGGTGGTGGGCATTTGGGAAAGTCAGGCTGATCGGGTGTCTTCATTCAAGCGACGGTACAGAAGAAGAACGAAACGAAGTGAGAGGCCGGGGGGCAGGGAAAAGAGTCAAGTCGATCAGGCTCGACGACCGAGAGAAGCAAAACGAAATCAAGATTTGGCCAAAAAAGAAGCAACGCTATGGATACCATGACCGATCACAC
>CM068549.1:33617012-33701539 GCA_035048495.1 Euptelea pleiosperma | reverse complement strand
GGTGGGAAAAGTGTCAATCGACATGTCAATAACAGCTGATGACATTTTTAGTTTCTTTTCTCTTGTTTTCCCGAGATCTCCTCGATCTCTTTTTTTATATATACCTTTGACTTTAAAAAAAAAAGAAAAAAAATAGCACCAGCTGTTTTTTGTGGGTCTATTCATATGGGCCCTTATCCATTGGACCAATTTAACAAGTAGCCCAGAAAAAAAAAATACTTTTCAAATGGTTAAACTGAGTTTTGGTTTGAGAGGTCTTCTGCATGTGTACTAATGATTTTGACTGTTCATATTGATAAGAATATACTCCTTTGTGTTATTTAGACAAGTTGCTTCAGGTAGATCACATATTCTAGGATATTTTTGCATTTGGAAACTTTCCAAAATTTTGAATTCTAACAATTAAGGTTTTCAATTTTAGTAGATCCTATTTTTAGAGAATTTTACTCTTTGAGATTCTTCAAATTTGGAAAACCTTGACATAGGAAATAACAAAATTCTTATTTTTGAAAATTTTCAATTTGATCGGGATTTCATTATTTTACAAATTTGGAAGGTTTCCAAAATCGGGATGATTCGAAATTAGTAATTTTCGAACCCTAATTCAGGAATTTCTAAATTCGGATTCAAACCCTAATTGGAAGTAATTCAAATACATGCTTAAAATAAATTGCATGTTTCTTGAAACCTTAAAAAGTGGGTAACCTTCTAAAATAATTTTTAAACCTCAACCCACTGCGATCTAACCTATGTTGCACAAATACGGTTTGAATGCGGGTAGGGAGCGAAATCTCACTTAGTAGGAATTGAGCCCAAAGCCATGAAGAATACCCCTCCCTATTGCAAAGGAGACCACGTGGCGTGCCCACAGGTCGGTAAGATCTCTAGGGCTTATTTCTATCCAGTTCGTTCCATTGTCACATTGTTTGACTCAATATAAGAGTCTTTAGATTATCAACACTCTTTACCTACTCCTGGGTTCCTTACTGATGAGGAATCCCGCAGACGGATCTCATCGATCCAGTTTCTAAATATTAATGATTCTCTCGGTCTCAATGTGCTTCATCTTAATTGGGGGTGTTTACTAAGATCATCCTCGTTACACAATGTGTTTGCGGCTCTGCTAAGTCAAATCTTCTCATGGCTTCTTGTACTTTGTTTTAGGGGTTAGTATTTCATCAAACACTTTGACGCACATGTGTCCCAAAGTCAACAAGTTGATATTTTGATGGGTCTAGCGCAACAAATGGAACAGTTACAAATGTTTACGCTTGATATGAGGCGTGAAAGATTAAAAAAAATCAATTCCAAAGGAATAATAATGTATCTAATGAGGACATTAAAGATTAAAAAAATGAAAGAGAGATCAATTTCACATAGAGTTGACAAATTTCCTAAATACAGAAACACACTTCAAAAGATTGCCATAGGATAGTTTGTTGCTTAGAAACCATAGGAGAGAGTGTCTATTATTTCGAGTAATCAAATTCTTTGAAGGTAGTTTTAAATCGTTTCAAACGATCACAATAGCAAACATTTGTAATTGTTTAAACTTGTCCATTTGCAACAGTCCCAAAACGCTGTTAAATTTGCAATAGTCCAAGTTGCTAAAACTGCAGCGGTTCAAAACCGTTGCTAAAATTGCAGCGGTTCAAAACCGTTGCTAAATTGCAGCGGTTCAAAACCGTTGCTAAATTGCAACGGTTCAAAACCGTTGCTAAAATTGCAACGGTTCAAAACCGTTGCTAGCAGACCAAAACCGTTGCTAAATGTGCAACGGTTCAAAACTGATGCTAACATTGCAGCTGCTATTAAATTTTCAACGGTCCAAAATCGATGCTAAATTTGCATAAAATAGACAATCAACATTGCCGAAAAAGAACAAATGATGCAATACGATTTATCCTACAAAAATCGTTTAAGAGATGTTAAGAATGTTATTACTATTTTGGATATGAAGCTGGCCATTTTCTAATAAATTTTATACCAATCTATGTGAACTTATAAAAAAAATACCAAAAACAATGCTACGCATGCATCTTAATTTTTAGCCTACGCCTAAATCAATGAATGGACAATAGGACATTTTGGTCCCTTGTTTGGTGGATATTAGACTCCTATTTTTTTACTTTTGTTTTAGCAAGATCATCACCCTAATTCTTCAAAACAGAAGATTTCACCTATCTAAAATTTTGATCGTTTGAAGGAAAAGCATTTGAATTCTTGGCAAGGATAAAACCCATGACCACTACAACAAAAAGCTTAATTTGCAACATCCAATTTTTGTACTTTGCAACGGTTTTGAGCTGTTCCACAATTTGACAACGGTTCAAAACCGTTTCAAACATTTATAACCGTTTCAATAATTCATGTACAAAGTTCGTACATGTGTTGGTTTTTGACACCATTCTTATCCGTTTTAAAATATCACAGGAACCGTTTCTTAATCTTAGAAACAGTTCAAAACTGCATTGAAATTGTGATACATTTGTGGACAACGGTTTGAAACCGTTCGAATGAGTAAGTAAAAGTAAAAAAAAATGGCGCAAACATTTCCCGTGCTTATATACCTTTTATTACCCTTATTCACCTTTTATCTCTTATGCTTCATTTATCGATCTCTCCCCTCTTGTTCTCAAAAACCTTGAAAAACCCTAACCCTGCATTCTCCCCTCACCACCCCTACTCAAAGCATCAACGTCCCTCCCTTAGATTTCTCTCAATCCTCCTCACTACTACCATCCAAAAATGACGAACCCTAATCTCTCCTCTCTGTGTTGCCATTGTCATCGCTCCACGCTATATATTGTTGTTGACATTGTGCTGCACTCATTGTTCAAGCTCAGCCACCCCACAAGAGTTGTTCGATTCTTCCTCTCAGGTATTGTCTTTGTCTCAGTGGAAATCTTTTGTTAGTGTTTTGACAGTGGTCTGAGATTAGGGTCAAAGATTAAAGTTGGGATTTGGGGGGTAACAATGCTTGAATGTCACGGCTAGAAATTCATGCACCAATAGACCCTAAAGAGGGTGAATCAAGCATTAACTGTGGGAATCAAGCATATATTACTTTGTGTGCTCAGATCCAAAGGTTTACATTGGTCTGTGATTTGAGGATAAGATTAAAGGTGGGATTTTGGGTCTAAGATTAGAATGTTGCAGATTACGTCAAGAAGGGGTTAGCATCTGTTGCATTGGAGTTTGTTGTTTCAATTAGGGTTTCATTTTGTTTGCTTTGTTGGTGGATTTTCTAGTATTTTTTTTACCTTTTTCTGTTTTCTTTGGTAGGGTTTTGTTTTCTATTGTAGTGGTTTTGTATATCTGATTTTCCATGAATTTTTAATGACTTTTGTGCTTGATCTATATCGATTCAGATATTAGAGTTGGTTTCCAAGAGATTTTGGTGGATTAGATGTGATTAACATAGTTTCTATAGCTCACAAATCTGTTTTAATTTGCTGATTTGATCGTAGATATCTAACATAGTTTTTATACCTCACAAATTTCTTCCATTATTGAGGTCTTTATTTTGTCCTTCTTGACCATATCGTATCTTATTTCTACTTACTGTTTTTTAGTTTGGTTCTATCAAGTAATTCTGTAGCTACCAGATTTGTCAAATCACTTTGAAAGTCATTCACTAGGTTAGGGAAAACAAGGTTGATGTTTGAGGAGCTGTTGAGCTCTAGCTTTTCTTTTATCCATTTTACTTGATGTTTAAGGAGTTGTTGAGGTTATTGATACCTTTATCTTCTGGGTTAGTTGAGTTTGTAGGGAAGCAAATACCTCAAGCCAATTTTTGTTGCATTTTATAATTTTATTTCTTTTCTATGTGTGTAACTTGGGTCTCCAAAGTTCATTATTGTGGTTAACTGGCAAATTCGGTAAGGTGCTAATTTGATTCCAAGTTTTGTCAAGATGCATGATTCTGTATCACAAAACCATAGCAGTTAGAAACATTGTATCCATGTTTCTTAATTTTTCTTCCATATGCCTTAATATTGTACCCTTACATGCCCATTAATTGATTATTTAATGCTTTTTCTTTTCCTATTACTGAAGTGTCCCTCTTCTATAAAACCTTGGTTTATATTTGTTATAGAAATGTTTATCACTGTTTCTTCCATATGTTCTTTCGATGTATGAATAATACTTGCTGACTTTAATTGTCATATCATTGGAGAGGTATGCTATATTCCTATCATTTGCTTATATTGTAATTGCATAATGAAATCCTCAAGTTCTTTCCTAGAGAAGAGGAAGAACTTGAACATAGCTTTTATGATAATTACAATATTGAGCCATATTGCAACTCTGCTCATTGCTAGAGGTTTCTTGTTGTGATTGTTTGGATGGCTTAAGACATGGGGTTTTAGGGTACATCAATCTGGATCTTTAATATTTCATTTTTCCCTCAATAATGTGAAACTTTGTAATTGTTTACAAAAGAGATTTGGCCTAGATTTGCTCAAAATGGTTTGCTTCTAATGTAGTTGTAATATAATGTCAACTCAAAAGGATGTCCTTTAGTAGAGTTAGGTAAAAGAGAATGTTGCTACTAATGAAAAGAATTTGGATGATGCTTGACTTTGCACGATATGCTACCTGTGTGTTTTTTCAGTTTCCCGTAAAAGTTTGTTTTTCTTCCATTGTCTTGTTTATAGGCAGGAAGGAGTTAGTATTTCCTTTTACCACTTGGCTACTTCCTTAGTGTAAGACTTAGTGGAAGTTTGGTTGAAGGGTTTGACTATGTCTAAATACTTAATGTTTTTTACTTTACTTTTTGAAGCTTAATTAGCTTCTTCAGGTATGATATTATATATATTCGCATTAGTTCATCATTTTTTATAACTATTGACAAACAGACAGGTGAATAAAATAAATCAAAAGAAATAGAGGAAGTGCATGGAATTCTAGGTCCAATACCTGGGAAGTGAAATAAATGTATATACTATGTACACTAAATGATTTTTTTAATGATCCAAACATAAAAATGTTGTTAGTTATAATGTTCTATACTTGCCAACGAAATTAAGATGAGCAATAGAACTTGTAGGAGTAAATCATATATATATATATATATATATATGTTAGTCCATAGAGGAACACTTGCTATATTGTTAATCTATTATGGGAGTACCTATTGTATTGCTAATGAAAATGTTTCCTTTATCACAGACTGCAACAAGGCCTAGTCTTTTTCATGTCCAACTCTATTTGTTTTATTAATTTATTTTGTAAGCACTAGGCTAACTCTGTTGGTATGTGCTTCATAGCATACACTGAAATTGGATATATTGAGCCTTGTTGGAGAGACTACAAACAATCTATAACTCAGGTTGCCACCTGTAGTCTTCATATTAAGCAAATTTCACCCATTAAAACCTCTTAATGTACAGTGTTTTTAAAATGTGATGTTGCTGGTTCCTTGTTCATCTCTATAGGAACCCCTTTAAATGTTGTGCTCAAGATTTTTTATCCTTCGAACCGTACAATGCATGCATAAATGGAATTTAATGCTTGGTTAATTCTTAAAGCATTTAATGCTTGGGAAGGAAAGGAAAAGCAAGACACAAAGTATGTCAGAATGGTACAAAGTGATGTCTTTAATTAGTGCCATTCTGCCTACTTGAGACAAAGTTCAGATTGTCCACCTAGATCCTATATGATATTCTCCGGATGATGGATTAAAGTGTAATATTTATGATGACGATGTAAACAATCAAAGTGTCATCATCATATACGCAAAGATTTTGGAAATCTGAGGTTATCACAGAACTATGATTCTATTTAATTCTAAAGGTGTCCCTGGATCCTATTTGTACTTCTGTTCCCGTCTCCATTCCCAATAGAAGCAGTTTCCTAGCTACTCAAACTTGCAGTATATTACCATATTGTTTGTTTGTATTTTTAGTTACATTCTAAACCTAGTCGTGAATCAGAGGTGCTGAAACAGGTGCAAGAAACTTCAAACTTGTCCTTTACCTAGCAGAGCATATCTCCCTTGCTTCTGAGTAACCTAGATGCATTTCTGAACATTTTGTAGCTTTGCTATATGGCAAAAATATCTTTACTTGCTATAGCTTTTGTGTGGTCATGTAGGAAATCGTATGCATGTCCATAAAAAATGAATGCATATGATTTAACTTAATAGATAATTGATGAATCAGAGGAATTAATTAGTTCTCTTTTTCTAGAACTTAATTTTATGGTAAGTAGATATGTTTTAGCACATTAATGTATGGAAATGTTAAATGTTAGGCATATGTAATAATTTTTTGCTTCCCTTGTATTTTTTCATCTTTCTTTAATAAATTTTCTTTTGTTATCAGTCATATCTAGCATTGTAGCTTTATGTTTGCTCGTTTTGGGTTTAGTTCTCTCTTCGTTTATATCTTGTTTAGTAGAATTTAGGGTTTTTAATTTCTTTCTAGATGATTCCTCTGTTTTAATTTATATTCAAGTAATAATTATATTATTCATCAACCTGTAACATCCCTGACCCCGCTCTGCTATACCCATGGTATAGTGAATGAAGGGTCCTTGTGGTCTATGTTACATGGCTTAGATTGACTTTAGGTTGTGCATATCTTCGGATAATTTTCTAGAGACCTAGTCACCCATCCCTTAGATAATATAAGTTGCCCATTTGAGGACTATTATTTGTTATGTTGTTTATCTTGCTCAGTAAGTGGGATGTTCATGTATTGAAGAGATATAAGCTGGTTATAGTAATCTCTCTGTACACATGTCCGTGTCTTGCAAACATGATAGGCTTCTTACAAATAATGATCCTTAAATGTCCAGAGTGGACAGTTCAGGAATTGATATTTGCTATGTGTTGTTTATATACATGGATTGTACGTACTAGTTCAAAATTTGGTAACATTTCGCCGTTTTTTCCCGGATATACTATTTTTATTATTTTTTATGCCTTGACTATTTTCGATAGTTTGATTGGCATGAAAATTAACAAAAAATATATGTATATTTGGGGGAATGTGGGTAGATGCTGCCGGATTTTGAAAAAGTATATATAATTCAAGTATACAATCAACACATAGCAAAATCAATTCTTGAATGGGTTAGGGTTGACCTAGCAACAATTGAATGTAGGTACTCAAATTGAAACTAAACAAATGGAAAACATTGTATGTTCTAGTGTACTATATGGCGTCATCAACCAGTAAATGATGGATGACGCTAGACGATCGGACCACGGCGGAGTATGCTAAGGGAGTTGCTTCTTTTTTAGAGTTTACTGTGGAAAATTGTGGTGGTCATAAGAAGTTTTCTTGTCCATGCACCAAATGTCGAAACGGGAAAGGGATGGTCAGCCTCCGCACGATTTTAGAACATTTGTTTGAAAATGGTATCGATCGATTGTATACCACATGGTATTTTCATGGAGAAATAAAATCGTCAAGCGTTGCACAACCATCAAGTACAACTGAATTTGTTGCTGAAAACGAAGTAACGATCAATCCAAGGATGGATGAACTTGTGAACGATGCATTTGGAAGAACTGGTGAACAAGCTGGTGCATTTATGGAAGATATCGAAAGAAATGAAGATGGACATGAAGGCACTTCAGATTTCCATGCTCATTTAGTGAACGAAGAGAATAAATATAGTTTATTACTTGATGACGCAAAACAACCTTTATACCCTTCATGTCTAAGAAAACTCACAAAATTGTCAGTTATTGTTGACTTGTACAACTTAAAGGTACGACATGGTTGGTCAGACAATAGTTTCAGTGAGCTCCTTCAGTTGATTAAGAAGTTGTTACCAGAAGGAAACACATTACTAGAAAAATATTATAGTCTATCATACTACTGGTAGGCATGGGAGTGCGAGAATGGAGCACACCATGGTAAGTATTGTTAGTTAATTAAATCCCGTACGAAGAAGGGTTTCACTTTCGATAATTTTTTTGTAATTGCATTCCTATCTATCTACCTCTCCAGACACAATATCTTGAGTACCTATGATGGTGACCACATCTGCTGGCATGTGATGTTTGGACATAGAATCGAGTCCTTGTGAATGGGCAGAGCCAGGTGCTCTTATTTTACGACGGTAGGGACGATTGCTTCCATTACTGACCAGAAACACACCAAATTCTCCTTTAGGTGCTTCAACTGCGGTATAGGTAGAAGGAGCTGGTACGGAAAAACCTTCTGTATAAGGTTCAAAATGGTGAATTGAGGTGGAGTAGACCGATGATCCTGTAGTCATTTGGCCAGCTACTGAAAGAAAAAGCTTGCATATGCTCCCCCTATTATATAACCGGTCCCATACATGTACAGGGCAATGGCCGAATGGCTTTTTTTTTTTTTTTTAAAGGTACATACATGTACAGGGCTTTCACATGGGAAGTACAAAAAAAGGCTGTTCATAGAACGAAGAAATCCATTCGAATTCGAGGTTTTCAAAATCAATAGGGCGAGGCCTCCTTTATTTGTATTATCCTAAGATAGGGCATCCTCTTATCGCTGCGTTGGCATCCATTCGGAAAATGAGAAAAGAAGGCTTGTCAAGTCTTCTTCTAGGGTGAAGTTGTTCCCCCATGCCCCCTTCTTGCTTCCTCCTTTCCTCTCTCTTATGTTTTCTCTCTGGACTCCCAAACGAGAAAGCCAAACAAACCGTCTGTCGCTGCTCATTCTCTCCATAATATCCGTGATTTGCGCGGCCCTTCTCGCCATCTCAATCTTCAAGCTCGGAAACCAACCCTAGCTCAATCAAAAGAAAGAGGTCGGAGTCTCACGCCTCCTTTCTTGAGCTGAACAGAGGACGGAAGGGAGCAGTTTCGTGGATTGGAATCAACACAGCAACTGCTGGCATATAGTCGAGAGTCCCATTCCTTAGTGAGTGGTCGGCAAAAGCTCTACCTGCGCATAGATAGAAGTCGTTTGGGCATTCATCACACTATGGTTGAAAAGCTTCTTCAGCCCAATCAGATTCGGGATAAACAGCGGCTGTGGCCTAGGACTAACATTCTGTCCTTCAAAGTGCTCAGCAGGACATCTCTGACGGAGAAACCGCGGGGCATGGTTCTAATAGAAATCAATAAAGACAAGACTGACTACCGAAAGGAAGAAGTAGCAAGCATAAAACAGCTATCCGGAATAGCAATAGAGCGCGCTTTCGAGCGATTCCATTTTGACCCCCGAAGTAGCTAGCTTTATGGTAAAGAAAAGCCTTCGAGAGCTAGCCTTTCTTCGAGTTGGGAAAGAAAGAATCCCGGATTACTTCTTTCTTAGATTTTCTTAAAAGCAGAAGAAACGGCATGAACGTTGATCAGAGCAAAGGTGGCAACCAAGTTCTTCGTCTAGCCACCTACCTTTCTGACAACTATTCGAAAGTTTGGTTATCTGAGCTGGCAAATTCATACGGTTTGGTAGACCGACCAGCAGCAGAAAGCATCCCTTAATGTCACGAGCAGGGGAAATGGAAGCAGGAGTTGAGGTAGCATCAGAGGCGAAGGCAGGAGATTGAGTTATATATGAAGCAGTTCAGGTTTGTCCAGTTTCGGATCCATCTGACTAATGGGTGCAGATTAACCAGCAGAATTATCGTAAGCATTCGAGTTAGCGCCCCGCCTATGAGTTTAGACCTTGGTTGAAAAAGCAGACTCTTTCTGTGAGGTCCCCTTAATGTCCACGGCTACGGGCCTAACTAAGGGGCCCCGGGTCCCGCATAAAGAAATAGGCGTTTCGACGTTGCCTTTTGAATCCTTCAGCCGTGCCCATTCGTGTGAAGCACATTTCTTTGTTAGTCTTTCTCATCCCATCGGAAGGAAGCTTCTGTGTGCGGTCGTGTGTTCTTGGCTGACAGCGTAATGTTTATTTAGTTGTTATTCGCACTTTTGTTACCATCGTTCTGATGCCTTAGGGTTTTAGGAAGTCAGTCTTTATGACGTTTTTATGCTTGAAGCCGGCCGTTCTTTGCCGCATCCTGGTGTCATCCTATTTGTCCTTGTGTGCTCCTCTAGGAGTGGTGACTCTATACCGGTTGCTGTTGGTAAACAGGTCTAGTTCCATGGGAGTGGACCACAGTTTGCCAGCTCCCGGATGCAAGGTTCGTTGTTTAAGAAAGAGGGTAAAAAAAGAGGCATGTAAGTGGAGTGGTTGCTAGGACCAGCAACACAGACAGAGGCGGGTGACCGAGCCCACTTTAGAGCTTTTTGAAATGCTAGTTCCTTCCCATTGAGGGGGTGGGGAAGGGGATAAGTAAGCCGTCGTTTACTAAGTTAGTTGCCACCAGTCGAAGAAGCAATTGATCGAGTCTCACTAGCAGCATTCAATTCAATCGACTAAGGCATTGATTGACCCAGCCGCATAGACACCGGCAGGTGAAGCGATTAATTTGCTAATAAAAAGCAGAGGTGTTAGTAGCAAAGGCAGATCCGGTTCTAGGACCACTACTTTGCCTAGTTCCTGTTATTTACCTTTTTTCAATTGATTAGATTGATTTGGTTGGCTGAGATTCTGATGCGAAGCGGGAGCATATACAGTTGAGCTTGAACCGGTCGAAGAAAGGGGTGCAAATCGATATCGAGATCCACCAGAGAGCCGAAGGTTTTAGCCCTCCAGTTCGCAAGTCAGATACGAATCCATATCAAGTTCTATCTCTAGATCCCAAGTTGACTACCCCTCTCCGAACGATCGGAACAACGTCCCAGATGCTCGAGCCCACCCCCTTGCCTTTGCATTCCTAGAGCCGCTGTCTGTGTGCCAATACGCACAACCGGGCTTTCTCTAAGCCGCCACTAACTAAGTCAGGCCTTCTATATAAAAGAATAGCTAAAATAAAGCAAAGAGCTTTTCTTATCCGGATCAGAACCCTTTTTCTTCTTTCTCCTGCTTTTGGACCGCCCCGATGCAGCTATAAATGGTTGCTTGTACGTCGGAAGACAAGGAGAAGAATCTAATTGCCTTATGATGTGATGGCACGGGATGAGTTTGCCTTCTTTGGCTTCTCTTCCTGTTGGATACAGCTTATAGTCCCTCCCTGGGCTTTCTTCCTCCCAATGGGGTTGATCCCAAGCATCGGAATAGAAAGCTTTGTAGTTCCGCAGCGGAAACGAGAGAAAGGGAAAAAGGTGAAGCTGGGTGAGCCTGCCTTAATTCGTTTGAGCGAGCTTGGTCGGATCCAGCCGGTTCTTTCATTCGATTGAACAAATGCTTTCCTTTCTTATACACGTTTACTCGCTTTCGAAGGTCTAATTTCCGGGGTTTAGGCAGCTCATTAGAAGCATTGATTGGTTCCCCCGGGACTGGAAATAGAATGCTTAGAGGTTCATGTACCGTTCGAGGGATGGTTATTGATTCGAGTAGATGACCAAGCAATGGATTGAATAGCAGAACTATAGCCTTGAGATGGAAAGCTTTAGCTCAGCTGGCTAGCACAAGAACGAGAAGAAGATCACTTGCTGTTAGCTCACCAGGGATTCAACAGAGAGTTCGGAGGTTCGATTGGAACTGATGGAGACAAATAAGGATAACGATGGGATGTTGAATGATGCCTATTAGTTCCACCAGAGAGACATTGGAAGGAATAGGAGTTCTGCTTGAAAGGGATTCGTTTGAGTCACCATTCGGGAGGGATTGGGTCTATTGGTCTGATGGAAGGATGGGTTCGTAGGATTGGGATTGGCTGGCGTGCAGGCAGACAGGGAAGGATGGACGGTCAGGATTGCGATCGGTTTCCTTTCCTTCAGATGTGACGGGTGGGGTTTAGAGATCAAAGAAGGTCGAAATGACTAGTGATGCCTGCCCGGAAGTGATAAACCAATCGATCGTACAGGTGTGGGAATGACTCTTTCACTAGAGGAAAACAGGGCAGTAGTTAGGTTAGGCATCGATATTTTTGTTTTCATAGGCGAATGAGTAGGTGTAGGTTCCTTGTTCTAGTTCCTTCTGGCAAGTGAGGAAAGACAGTTTCCACTACTACAAAAATCAACAAAGATATCGCTTATAAAAATTAAAAATATATCGATTAATGGAAAATCGAGATGGAAAGCATAGTGGACAAAATTATTAGACATTCTATCTCGGTTTAGTAACCAACCGTTGTAGAAAATTTTAAATTTCAGTTCTTAAAGAAAGTGGGATGAAGAGCCGAACTTTTTTTATCTGTTCTAGCTAAAACCGAAATAGACACTATCTCGGTTTTTTATGGTCCGAAATATAAACTTTATATTTCGGTTCAAAGTCAATCGAGTTGGAAGCCAAATATTAGTAACCCGCAATTTCCCGCTTCTAAAAACAAACCCAACTCCTCTCTCCCTCTCTCTCTCTGAGACTCTCTCCCTCTTGAATCTCCATCTCTCCCTCTTGCCGGTAATCTCCTTCTTGCCACTGCCGTTTCCTCGCTGCTAGCGGTTGTTGCTATTCCCACCCTCGTTGCCCACACCAGGTAAGCTCGCACAACCTCTCTCTCTCTCTCTTTCTCTTTCTCATTATTTCTCTCTCTTTCTCTCTGTTTTTTTTATGATCCCGAGCAAATCACACGAATTGGCCAGTGCTGGAACAGAGTTTGATCTAAGTTTTTGTTAATGGAAGTTCTATTCATTTAAATGATCAGCGCGTTTTACAAATTTAAGATTATTGGGGTTTTTTTTATTTAAATTAGATTATTAGGGTTTAACTGGTTTGGATATGTTTCTAATTGATTATTAGGGTTTTCATACATTCAATTCGATTCATGCCAAATCAAATTGAATCTCTAGGGTTGCTTGTTTGCTATACTGATTTACAGCAGCCAGGATTTTGTTCAAGGGAGCCACAATCAATTGAGTAGAACCGGCTACAATATGAGCCACATGGCTTATTCTTATAGATTTCTGAGTTCTGACCGTATAGATATTTGGCTCAACCCTAGATGAACATATAGACCAAACATTAGCCTAATTAGTGATTTCTAAGCATTGCGAAGAATTTGTGCATTATTGAGCATTATTTGGTGTTCAAATATCCAATGGTTTGAAACCATTAATCAGGTTGATTTTTGGTTTGTAGCTCCACCTAGGGACTGTCCAAACATCAGTATGGTTAGCATCTTCTCGGATCTTGAGCATCCATTTTGCTGCAATTCTTCGCCATCAAAAACTTTATTTGTAATCCACTACACAATATGCAAGTCCAGTCATTACCAAATCATTCTTGTCATGTTTCTGTAGTCTCAAAAATTTGCTTCTCTCACCGTCATGGTGGAATTTTCTTTGTTAATCATCATGCTTGGAAAGGCATCCAACCCTTTAATGGATATCAGCTGGCCCACCTTTGAGGGTTTAGTTGTAGCTGATCTAAATTTGGAATTTCATTCTTGCAGTGTGTGCAATATACCAAATTTTAATTATATCTTACTAGTTATAGGACATGGAGATGGAAGTTATAGTTTTGGGTCAGTCTTGTTGCTCTGTTTTTGTGGAGTGGCACTATTTTCTATTTCCTAGCTTTGATCTAGTTCTTGTAAGCACAATGCTTCTTTGGATGTGGGGAGATTGAGGATGTTGTCAATCTGATATGTTTTGACAAGTTACTACAGCAGGAAGGATGTTTATTGTGGTCTATACTTTTACATATTTTCTATGTTACTATTTTAAATAAATATAAAGGTTGTTGGAAAAGTATAATACATGACAGGGAGTTTTTGTGACATAGAATAGTTCTTAATCACTGGATATTGGAAGGCCCAATTTGATGTGATAAGAGATGCCTTGCTCATAGCCCTTCAACATGCTCCAATAATTTTGGAGATGTAGCTGGTCATTAAGGTTAAACTTGTTCTTGTTCTGAGAGTGTGTCGTAAGGAGTTGAAACATTCATGGGCTCTGGACATCAACTATGTCTGGCCGAACTCTGGACGATATATACATGTTCCAACTCTCTTTTTCGTTGAAGAGAGCTATTCTGCTATGTATTTGTGTTGAACGTCTAAAACATTCGTTCTTTGCTTTCTCATTCAATTTATAAGTACCTGTTTTGTTTATTCTATTTTCAAATATGTACCTCTTTTTTGTTTATTCCTCTTAATCTCAATTAATTGGACACGCATGCTTAAATGCACACATGCATGTTGTGTGTTACAAGTTTGGCTTAAAATATACTAAGGACAATGCATGCATGATTATGTAATGTGATTATAAGCATTATAACCATGCTATCCCCTAAGCGGTGATCACCCATGTTTCTTATCATCTCGGGTTAGAAAGCGAAGCGAAGGATTGAATGTAATCTTGCAAGTTGAGGGAATTAGGTATGTTGACTTGAAGAAACCAAAGAGCTCTTACTTGAAGAAATGAGAGCGTGTAGTGCGGCAAAGTTGATTGTTGATGCGTTGCTCTGGGTTTGTACGAAAGCAACGGCAGGTTGTGGCGCCATGTGATTGCCCACTGCTTCCAACAAAAAAGATATGACTATCTGCCTCATTGAACACTTGCTCAACTTATCTATTGGGTAGTGCCTACTCCTCGAGTGAGACTAGTGCCGTAAAAGAGGCGCTTTAAGCCCTAACCTATTGCACGCATCACTTCAACTACAAGGCAGAGATGGTTTTGCCATTTCTGTGCTGCTAATCATTAACACCATGCACAGGGCCTTCTCGTCCATGATGCATAACGCATCCAGGCAGTTGTTTTTTGTACAATTTCTTTTCTCTGCTTTCTAATATATTCAGATATGAAGGGTAGCTAAGACTCAAAAGGGAAATTCAAGTTTCCTTAGTGGAGATTTTCAATCAATTGTCGATGACATAGGTTTTGGCAAAGACAAGAAGACCACCAATGTTGATCATTTTTGCCAATCCACTTGGAAAATTAACTGGCTTGGAGAGTGTGTGCATGCTAGTATGTGTGTTCCCATATTTCCTTCATGAACTATCTGAGCTCCATATATTGTATTGAATATTGACAAACATCAGGTAACTAAAAATGATGCAGGGTGGCAAACATTTTGGAATGGATGGCTGACATTTTAAGTTGTAGCCCATGGCTCAGAACTCCGTACTTAATCTTCCTTACATATCAGAAAAATAAAGTTCACTCCCCTATGTTTAAATTTTAATTTGCAAACACCCTTGATATTCACATACTATGAATTAGAAGGCTGATGTTATTTCTCAAGAAGCTCTTAGTTGGTTAATATTGGGAATGTGATTCTACTAAGTCATTATTTTAAAGCCTTAAATCATTTTAGGAACTATTAAGTTTAAATTCTTGTAATTCTAATCATGGATAGCGTTAGATATATACTTGTTAATCTGTATTATTCCCATGAATGTAAAAGACTAAAACTCGCATGATGGAAAAGAATATATTAATGAAAAGCATATTACATTTTTCATGACAACTCTAATGACATTGCATGACCTGGATCTGCCACTTGAAGACATTTACCTACCTTAGAAAACTATTTTGTAGATTTGTATTCTTCCCAAGGGGGAGATGGACAATAGATGTACAAAAAAAGACTGTATTATTCATATACTTGTTTATATTTTTTTGACAAAGAACTAATGACTTGGATCTGCCACTTGGGACATCCATCTGCTTCACCTGAACATAGTATCCAGTTTTTAACATCTTTGTGAACACTAATTAGTTCTTCTTAGAATTCTTAAGATTGTGTACAATCATTAGAAGTTGTTGCCTTTCACCTTCTACCTCTGAAAACTTGAGAGTTATATTTGAGTATCTCTCTTGCATATCTTTCAGCTCACATTCCATAGAGTAATCTTTGAGTAGGTGTTAATTGAGCTTTGTTATCTATCTTCCCTATGTGCTATTAATTTATTGTTAGTATAGATATAGGTTTCCTTATTGTTGAGTTTTATCTCCAACTCAATGTGAAACATTTAAGTGCGTAAGATTTATCGAAGTGGCGAAGAACCCATTGCTCATACCGTGGATCATACCGTGGTCCGTGATGTGAGCCACATGTCACACTAATTGGTAATGGTGGAGGTACGTTCCTCCCTTCTCTTTTCTCCTTCCATTCTATTTTCTTTTCTTCTTTTTCATCTCTCTTTTTTTTTTTCTTTGATCTTCTTTTTTGGAGAGGACCAGTGTAGAAAGCTGCTGGGATTGGAGATGGTAGGCGGATGAAAAGGAGTTGGGAGGATGAGGGCAGTGCCTCCAAGTCGGGAGAGTTGCTGGCCAAACCGGCAACTGCCAGAGTTGCAGGTCTAACTAACGGTTCTGGTGGCTGGCGCACAAGGGGGAGCAAGTTGCTCCTTTGGTGGTTGAGGAGGTGAAGGCACGGGGTAGTTTCAGACCTGCAACTCGAAGTTGCAGGTCGTGGAGGGAGGCTGGGCGGTGATCAGGTAGGGGCGATCCTATCCTCTTCCTTCTTCTTCTTCTATCTTCCTTTTTCTTTTTCTTTTTTCTTTGTTTTTCTTTTCTGTATTTTTTTTTTTTGATAAAGAGAAGACGAAGAAACGAGATCAATGGAGATTGTGGAGGGACAGTACACCAAAATTGCCTATTTGCAATGATTTTGGACCGTTGTAAAACTAATTTGAAACGACTTAAAACCGTTGCAAAAAGTGGCATTTCAAATTAAATTGCAACGGCTCAAACCCGTTTCATTCTGATTCCACATGGGAATAAACATTTTTGCAACGGTTTTGAATCGTTTCAAGACTTGAAACGGTTCAAAACCGTTGCAAAATATAAAATAGAAACGGTTTTAAACTGTTGCAGTAGTTTACATTGCAACGGTTTTGAACTATTTCTATTAGCAACGGCTCAAAACCGTCTAAAAATGTAATTATGCAACGGAGTTCAGAGACGTGGACATCCTGGCACAAGTATCCCTCTTCATTTTAATGTGAATAGTGTTTTGTATCTAAGGAAAATGCGAACCTAGTCACAGCCACCTTGCCTAATCTAAGGACTTTTTTAAGAAACTCAATTCAGCTCCAAAATGGAAGTGCGCTCCTGCGCACTCCAGCTTTCAAGTCTCTCTTTGCATTTTGACTGAGTGGGCAGGAGCACACTTCCAATCTAAACAATCAGCTTATTAGCCAACAAACACAAATCCTAACAATCAGATGGACCCATTTCCTAATTTCAATGACATATTTGTCTTTGAACATTTTATATGCACATCTATTGCTCAATCTCTCATATGCTAACAACCCTTGTAATAGTAAAAGCTAGCTCACAGGTTCGAAAGAATGAAGCCTATGGAATCAGAAACCGACACAATTGATAGGACCGAAGTGAAGCTTATGTTCAATAACCCGAATTGATTTCATAGGATCCTTGGAGGTATGGACATCCGTTATGCTTTTCTTCTCTTTTTGTTTAAATAATGAGCTGATTTTTCATCTCCAGATTTCAGTAATGCCTTCAAAAATTGGAGGTGGTTATCAAAGGTTTGATATTAGACACTACTCTTGTCCAAGTCATGGCATTGATATAACTTATCATGTGCTGCACTTTATATTTCAATGTTGCATTTACAATTATATTTTTTTCTTTAAGTGTAATATATAATTTAATTTGTTATTACCAAGTGGAGGTTACTGTTTCTGAGAATCTTGTCGTATGTGTTTGAGACATAAGAACAGTTATTTTGCCGTTATGGCTTCCCTTTGTTTTTAAATATATATTTAATAAATTATTTCACTATAATTTCTTTTTCTCCCAAATTCTAGGCCATGCAAGTGATTCAATTCCTATTGAAAAATTAGTTATATAAAACTCGGGTTAGTTATCCCTTATTACCAGTTTCATCTTATTAGTTGACTATTTTGTTCTCAATTCTTAATAAATTGGAAATGTTTACTTTTGATAACCTATGGTACATGGATTTTTCATGTTTATAAGAACTTTTTTCATCAAATGGACATGCAATGTCATCCATTACTATAAAAATGCGCACACGACTATAATTTTTTTATATACTACATCAATATTTAACATCATTTTTGCAAATGACATTAAAGGATTTACAACTTTCTACGGCATGGGTTATAACGTCATTTCGAAAAATGGCGTCATTGCCACTCGGGTGTACGGGAGTGCGAAAAGGAATGCGGAATGACGTAATAGGAAAGCTGCTACATCGGGAAGATCCAGCGTTTTGGAAAATTTTCATTTTAAATTATGATATTTTTAGCAGTTATTCTTTCTATTTTTATGCCTCGGACGGCCGAGTGCAACTTTGTAACAGTTTACGTATTTTTGAATAATTGTTAGACGTTGTTTAAGGTTTTTTTTAGAAATCCTTGATTAAGTGTTTTCCATAAATAAAAAAAAAATTAGGTTAGATTTTATTTTTTGTTATTTTAGGTAGATCACATATTCTAGGATATTTTTGCATTTTGGAAACTTTCCAAAATTTTGAATTCTAACAATTAAGGTTTTCGATTTTAGTAGATCCTATTTTTAGAGAATTTTTACTCTTTGAGATTCTTCAAATTTGGAAAACCTTGACATAGGAAATAACAAAATTCTTATTTTTGAAAATTTTCAATTTGATCGGGATTTCATTATTTTACAAATTTGGAAGGTTTCCAAAATCGGGATGATTCGAAATTAGTAATTTTCAAACCCTAATTCAGGAATTTCTAAATTCGGATTCAAACCCTAATTTGGAAGTAATTCAAATACATGCTTAAAATAAATTGCATGTTTCTTGAAACCTTAAAAAGTGGGTAACCTTTTAAAATAATTTTTAAACCTCAACCCACTGCGATCTAACCTATGTTGCACAAATACGGTTTGAATGCGGGTAGGGAGCGAAATCTCACTTAGTAGGAATTGGGCCCAAAGCCATGAAGAATACCCCTCCCTACTGCAAAGGAGACCCCGTGGCGTGCCCACAGGTCGGTAAGATCTCTAGGGCTTATTTCAATCCAGTTGGTTCCATTGTCACATTGTTTGACTCGATATAAGAGTCTTTAGATTATCAACACTCCTTACCTACTCTTGGGTTCCTTACTGATGAGGAATCCCGCAGACGGATCTCATCGATCCAGTCTCTAAAGATTGATGATTCTCTCAGTCTCAATGTGCTTCATTTTAATTGGGGGTGTTTACTAAGATCATCCTCGTTACACAATGTGTTTGCGGCTCTGCTAAGTCAAATCTTCTCATGGCTTCTTGTACTTTGTTTTATACGTTTTGGGGTTAATATTTCATTAAACACTTTGGTGCGCATGTGTCCCAAAGTCAACAAATTGATATTTTGATGGGTCTAGCGCAACAAATGGAACAGTTACAAATGTTTACGCTTGATATGAGGCGTGAAAGATTAAAAAAAATCAATTCCAAAGGAATAATAATGTATCTAATGAGGACATTGAAGATTAAAAAATGAAAGAGAGATCAATTTCACATAGAGTTGACAAATTTTCTAAATACAGAAACGCACTTCAAAAGATTGCCATTGGATAGTTTGTTGCTTGGAAACCATAGGAGAGCGAGTGTCTATTATTTCGAGTAATCAAATTCTTTGAAGGCAGTTTTAAATCGTTTTGAACGATCACAACAGCAAACATTTGTAATTGTTTAAACTTGTCCATTTGCAACGGTCCCAAAACACTGTTAAATTTGAAATAGTATAAAACTTGCTAAATTGCAACGGTTGATAACCGTTACTAAATTGCAACGGTTCAAAACTGTTGCTAAAATTGCAACGGTTCAAAAGCGTTGCTAAAATTGCAACGGTTCAAAACCGATGCTAAAATTGCAACGGTTCAAAACCGTTGCTAAAATTATTGCAATGGTTCAAAACCGATACTAGCAGACCAAAACCGTTGCTAAATGTGCAACGGTTCAAAACTGATGCTAACTTGCAGCTGCTATTAAATTTTCAACTGTCCAAAATCGATGCTAAATTTCCCTAAAATATACAATCAACATTGCCGAAAAAGAACAAATGATGCAATACAATTTATCCTACAAAATCGTTTAAGAGGTGTTAAGAATGTTATTACTATTTTGGATATGAAGCTGGCCATTTTCTAGTAAATTTTATACCAATCCATGTGAACTTATAAAAAAAATACCAAAAATAATGCTACGCATGCATCTTAATTTTTAGCATACACCTAAATCAATGAATGGACAATAGGGCATTTTGGTCCCTTCTTTGGTGGATATTAGACTCCTATTTTTTTACTTTTGTTTTAGCAAGATCATCACCCTAATTCTTCAAAACAGAAGATTTCACCTATCTAAAATTTTGATCGTTTGAAGGAAAAGCATTTGAATTCTTTGCAAGGATAAAACCCGTGACCACTACAACAAAAAGCTTAATTTGCAACATCCAATTTTTGTACTTTGCAACGGTTTTGAGCTGTTCCACAATTTGACAACGGTTCAAAACCGTTTCAAACATTTATAACCGTTTCAATAATTCATGTACAAAGTTCGTACATGTGTTGGTTTTTGACACAATTCTTATCCGTTTTAAAATATCACAGGAACCGTTTCTTAATCTTAGAAACAGTTCAAAACTGCATTGAAATTGTGATACATTTGTGGACAACGGTTTGAAACCGTTTCGAATGAGTAAGTAAAAGTAAAAAAAAATGGCGCAAACATTTCCCGTGCTTATATACCTTTTATTACCCTTATTCACCTTTTATCTCTTATGCTTCATTTATCGATCTCTCCCCTCTTGTTCTCAAAAACCTTGAAAAACCCTAACCCTGCATTCTCCCCTCACCACCCCTACTCAAAGCATCAACGTCCCTCCCTTAGATTTCTCTCAATCCTCCTCACTACTACCATCCAAAAATGACGAACCCTAATCTCTCCTCTCTGCGTTGCCATTGTCATCGCTCCACGCTATATATTGTTGTTGACATTGTGCTGCACTCGTTGTTCAAGCTCAGCCACCCCACAACAGTCGTTCGATTCTTCCTCTCAGGTATTGTCTTTGTCTCAGTGGAAATCTTTTGTTAGTGTTTTGACAGTGGTCTGAGATTAGGGTCAAAGATTAAAGTTGGGATTTGGGGGGTAACAATGCTTGAATGTCACGGCTAGAAATTCATGCACCAATAGACCCTAAAGAGGGTGAATCAAGCATTAACCGTGGGAATCAAGCATATATATATTACTTTGTGTGCTCAGATCCAAAGGTTTACATTGGTCTGTGATTTGAGGATAAGATTAAAGGTGGGATTTTGGGTCTAAGATTAGAATGTTGCAGATTACGTCAAGAAGGGGTTAACATCTGTGGCATTGGAGTTTGTTGTTTCAATTAGGGTTTCATTTTGTTTGCTTCGTTGGTGGATTTTCTAGTATTTTTTTTACCTTTTTCTGTTTTCTTTGGTAGGGTTTTGTTTTCTATTGTAGTGGTTTTGTATATCTGATTTTCCATGAATTTTTAATGACTTTTGTGCTTGATCTATATCGATTCAGATATTAGAGTTGGTTTCCAAGAGATTTTGGTGGATTAGATGTGATTAACATAGTTTCTATAGCTCACAAATCTGTTTTAATTTGCTGATTTGATCGTAGATATCTAACATAGTTTTTATATCTCACAAATTTCTTCCATTATTGAGGTCTTTATTTTGTCCTTCTTGACCATATCCTATCTTATTTCTACTTACTGTTTTTTAGTTTGGTTCTATCAAGTAATTCTGCAGCTACCAAATTTGTCAAATCACTTTGAAAGTCATTCACTAGGTTAGGGAAAACAAGGTTGATGTTTGAGGAGCTGTTGAGCTCTAGCTTTTCTTTTATCCATTTTACTTGATGTTTAAGGAGTTGTTGAGGTTATTGATACCTTTATCTTCTGGGTTAGTTGATTTTGTAGGGAAGCAAATACCTCAAGCCGATTTTTGTTGCATTTTATAGTTTTATTTCTTTTCTATGTGCGTAACTTGGGTCTCCGAAGTTCATTATTGTGGTTAACTGGCAAATTCGGTAAGGTGCTAATTTGATTCCAAGTTTTGTCAAGATGCATGATTTTGTATCACAAAACCATAGCAGTTAGAAACGTTGTATCCATGTTTCTTAATTTTTCTTCCATATGCCTTAATATTGTACCCTTACATGCCCATTAATTGGTTATTTAATGCTTTTTCTTTTCCTGTTACTGAAGTGTCCCTCTTCTATAAAACCTTGGTTTATATTTGTTATAGAAATGTTTATCACTGTTTATTCCATATGTTCTTTCGATGTATGAATAATACTTGCTGACTTTAATTGTCATATCATTGGAGAGGTATGCTATATTCCTATCATTTGCTTATATTGTAATTGCATAATGAAATCCTCAAGTTCTTTCCTAGAGAAGAGAAAGAACTTGAACATAGCTTTTATGATAATTACAATATTGAGCCATATTGCAACTCTGCTCATTGCTAGGGGTTTCTTGTTGTGATTGTTTGGATGGCTTAAGACATGGGGTTTTAGGGTACATCAATCTGGATCTTTAATATTTCATTTTTCCCTCAATTTCCGAAGTACATCAATTGCAACGGTTCAAAAGCGTTGCTAAAATTGCAACGGTTCAAAACCGTTGCTATAATTGCAACGGTTCAAAACCGTTGCTAAATTGCAACGGTTTAAAACCGATACTAGCAGACCAAAACCGTTGCTAAATGTGCAACGGTTCAAAACTGATGCTAACTTGCAGCTGCTATTAAATTTTCAACGGTCCAAAATCGATGATAAATTTGCATGAAATAGACAATCAACATTGCCGAAAAAGAACAAATGATGCAATACGATTTATCCTACAAAATCGTTTAAGAGGTGTTAGGAATGTTATTACTATTTTGGCTATGAAGCTGGCCATTTTCTAGTAAATTTTATACCAATCCATGTGAACTTATAAAAAAAATACCAAAAATAATGCTACGCATTCATCTTAATTTTTAGCATACACCTAAATCAATGAATGGACAATAGGGCATTTTGGTCCCTTCTTTGGTGGATATTAGACTCCTATTTTTTTACTTTTGTTTTAGCAAGATCATCACCCTAATTCTTCAAAACAGGAGATTTCACCTATCTAAAATTTTGATCGTTTGAAGGAAAAGCATTTGAATTCTTTGCAAGGATAAAACCCGTGACCACTACAACAAAAAGCTTAATTTGCAACATCCAATTTTTGTACTTTGCAACCGTTTTGAGCTGTTCCACAATTTGACAACGGTTCAAAACCGTTTCAAACATTTATAACCGTTTCAATAATCTATATAACAAAACACAACAGTTGTCTCCCATAACTAGCGGCCGAGATCTACGCTCCTTTTAAACCGTTAGATCTATTTCGGGCAAACTAAAAAATTCAACGACGTCTTCCCCGCTTATTTTTCGCGCCTATTTTTTTGGGCTTTCACATCCACGTATTTGTTGTCACATTCTTTGACAGACACAAATGAACAGCCCTCTCTCCGCTGTGTCGTCTCTCTCAACTCTGCCGTAGTGAAGACCTTCTCACCGTCGTAGTGAGGACTGAAGCCCCCCTCTCTTCCATCTCTCTCGGGTTAGTTCCTCCCTCCCCCTCTCTCTCTCTCTCTCTCTCTCTACAGTCTTGAGTTCGATGGGGTTCGATGGGGTTTGATGGTCTCTTTCTGGGGTTTGAGTTTTGGGTTTTGGTGGTCCTCACATCCAACGCCTGAAACCTGAAACCTGAAACCTGAAACCTCTCTCTGGGTTTCAGAAGTTGATTTTTCCAACGCCTGAAACCCTATGGTTTTGGTGGTCCTCACATCCAACACCTGAAACTTGAAACCTCTCTCTGGGTTTTGGTGGTCCTCACATCCAACGCCTGAAACTTGAAACCTCTCTCTGGGTTCCAACGCCTGAAACCCTATCTTATTTTACCATTTTTGCTCTTTTAGGTGTGGGCTTTTAGTTTCAGGTGTTGGATTTTGAGTTTCAGGCGTACCCTGAAATGACCAAACCCTCTTTCCATCACCTGGAACCTTCCACCATTCTTTATTTCAGCCCATTTTCTGAGGTGTATTTTGAGTTTTATGCCATTATGTGTTTCAGCCCTCTTTGTCACAAGTTTTCATTGTCTGAGTTGGGTTGGATTCCTTTGAGTTGGGTCCTTCCATGTTTTGAGCACTATAGATGTCAGTCTCCATACTCATTGGGGGTGATGCCCAAAGCCACCCTCAACATAAGCCCCAAATTCGTCTTTGGTTGACGCCTGCAACAGCAAGTTCGAAGTGCTTTTGCAACTTTGGTTGGCATGGATGTCAACCTCAAAAAATAATCAGATTTAAGACAGTTCAGTCTTACCCTCTTAATTCTATCTTTTACAGTGTTTTGCTTTTGATATATTGACTAATGACTAATTTTAATATCCACTGAGCACGCAGACTCCTTTCTCGGAGACGATGAAAATTTTGTTTTGGATAGCTAGAAATACTCAGTCCAATGATTGTTGTTTCTTAAATGGTTGGTGTTTCATATCTTTTGTTGAATCGTAGTTGTGTGAGGCTACATTGATTAGTTTAGTGCCTTTAAAATGCATTCAAATGGTTGCTGTTTAATATCTTTTGTTTGAATCTTAGTTGTATAAGGATATATTGATTAGTTTGGTGTAATCTTTTGTTTGAATCTTAGTTGTATAAGGATATATTGATTAGTTTGGTGTAAAATGTGTTCAAATGGTTGTTGTTTCTTCAATGTATTTCAGTTTTATTGAATTCTATTTTAGTTTTCTGACGCATTAAAGAGTTAAAATCTCCACAAATAAAGCCATGCCATAAAACATTCCACAAATAAAGCCATGCCATAAAACATTTCCACAACTTAGAGTTAAATGGTTGGCATGGTTTCTTTTTCATATTTTTTCCCTGTACTAATTGAAGTAAATAGATCAACTGTGAGATGTTGTTGATTAATGTGTGAACAATGAGAGCCTGAATGTGAGGTATATGGTGGCTTGCGAGTTAAGAAAATTGTTGATCTGTGTTTGTCTCTCTTATTTTTGAAGCTATTCATCTATTCTGAAAAATCTGAAAAAAAAATGTCTCTCTTTGATTGGTGAAATCTGTAGGTTCGTATTCGTATAGATGAGAAACGCTTGAGACAAAGTGTTTGCTGATGTACAGTGAAGAGTTACCAACTTCCTCCTTAGATTTCAGATTGATTTTTCAAGAGAAGCTTTCAACATTTTTTTCTTAGCTATTTTTTAATTGTAGAAAGAATTGCAAATATATTTAGAGTTGATTATGGGGAATTGATTGTGGACTGAAGTCTTCATAAAGATCTTTACTTTTGGGTCAATTGTCAGTAGGCAAAACCATGGTAGTTGTTGTACCTATATGCAATCCTTTCTGTTGTGGGATTTGGAGCTGCAGGCATTAAGTTTGATGAAAGTAGTAGAGATTACAAGTTCCTCTTTTGGGGTTGTCACCACTGGGGCTATTGTATTCTGTGTTCGGGTTTGGTTAGGATTTTCTGTTTTATGTTAAGAGAGATGCTTAGGTCTTGACATCAGCACCTCCTCCCTCTTTACCTCCCTATTTGTGCTAGAACAAACCTGTGATCTATCACATTATTTTGGATATTTTAAAAATATATGATGAATGGTTCAGAAAATTCTATGTAATTTGTGTTGTGTGAGCTCTCTTTGCAATGTTCAGAGAATTTGTTTCATAAACAATCCATATTGCCTATCGTTATCAAATTCACTAAGGCCTCATCAATTTTAGACTGATTTAGCAAATCCCTAAGATGGCACATGATTTTGATGTTTTCCCCACCCAAAATGCCTAGCCACGTGGCACATTCTTTGGGCCCACTGATTATGAATTTTTGACTGTCCTTGATTACCTACACACCAAAAATTAGTGTGAATGGTGATTTCTAATGATTGGATTCGACCACTTTTCCAAAATTACTCCAATTCAGTTAGAAATCACCAATCGCATTGATTTTTGGAGTGTAGTTCCACCAAGATGTGGGGAAAACATTCATGGGTAACTTTGCTCTAAAGAGTGTTTGCTGATGTACGTCTCTCTAACATCTATCTCTTTTCATAATTTTTTCCTAAGCTTTTGATATTGAGTCATTGACAATTGTGGCATCCTTGCATACAGAGAGAAGTTAATTTTCATCCATCCATGGTTGTTTCCTATTTTATATCGGATTCATCATGTTTGGATCAATTCATCTAGATAAGTGTGTTTAACTAATACTCTCTATGCTTGATTGTTTCTTCAACTAAGGTGCAACATGTTAGGGTTCTAATCTTCAATGATCCAAAATAATTTTAATTTTATATTCTTTCCTTTTTTATTTGAAATCGGTGTTGGTTTATCTTCAGAGGTCTAAAATATATTTTTGGTATTTTCTTGAAAAGATAGGTTTGAATGGTTGGAGAAAGCCCAAATGGTAAGCCTTCTTATTTCACATGGTATATTACTTACCAAGAAGAACCAACTCTGAAGATCGTTGAAGCCATAGAAGTCCAGTCAGGACCTCTTTGGTTTGTTAAATTTTTTATTTTTTATTTTTCATTTTTGTTGATGCTAGCAAGTTTTATTGTCTGAGTTGTATTGGATTCCTTTGAGTTGGGTCCTTCCATGTTTTCAGCACTATAGATGTCAGTCTCCATACTCAGTGATCAATGATTTGAAAAGGACCACCAGCTTTCCTGTTTTCAATTCAACAAACTCCTTGAAGTATGATATTGGCTGGGCTATTTTATGGCTTTACTTATTTATTTTTTTGGGTGAATATAGTTGATGGCAAGGATTGTTTTTTCAAATCTGCACACAAGAACACGGAGAAATCATTTTCTGAGATGTAAGTTCATTTTCTTTTTGTGTTTTCTATGAATAATTTTATGGCCTGTTTGGATCAATGCTTTCTCCCAAAATATATTCATTTTAGGAGCAAGTCACAAGCTTCAGTCCATATTTTTTCAGGCTAATTGGACCTATGTCTGATTATGTAATACAGTGCATGTTTATTCCCTGATTTGAAGTCTCCATCTGAAATATTTTTTAGTGGAAATCTGAGCTTCAATTGAATCCAAGGGTTAAAGAGAATCCACAGTCAAGGGTTAAAGAAAATTCAGGGGTTATTTTGAACACAGAAATCTGGGTTTGTTTTATGTTTGGGAATAGGAGGAAAACATAGTGGTGAATATCGATTGGAGTCAAGTCAGGGTGCCATTTTTTTTTTTCCGGTTTTGATTTGTTTCCCTCTTCTTCTTAAATAATGTTAGTTGTATGACAATTCCAAAGCAAAATTTCCCAAATGAAGTTACAAGGTACTCATCTTCCTAGGGAATGCTGTGGTTTCTCATTTTTGGCAATTATTTTTAGTTCTTAGTTATAGGTTTGAATTGGCTTCTCTAATAATGGTGTGTCGACACTATTGATCTTGCTTTTTTAACTCCAAGTTGTTGTATGTAGTATGGTGAATGTGTCCATACTGAGTTATTGTAAACACAAATCTAACTTCAATTTCACATGACAAATTAGGAATGGTTCAGACTACACTATTGATCTTGCTTTTTTAACTCCAAGTTGTTGTATGTAGTATGGTGAATGTGTCCATACTGAGTTATTGTAAACACAAATCTAACTTCAATTTCACATGACAAATTAGGAATGGTTCAGATATATTTCCAAACTACAGAAAATGAGGGGACCCATTTGTTCTTGATATCATTATGTTACATTGTTAAATGATCTTAGGTTTACATTGTGACACGCATTCATGGATATGGCTATTTTGGTTTTAGGGTTTTGATATGATTTAGGGATTTATGTTTTTTCCTCATTCTCATTACAACCAAGTGTTTAATGGTTACATTTCAAATGTCTGTAAGGGCAAAATTTCCAACAGTCAGTCTGCAACAAATACAACTAAACCAACGGACAGTATTACTACCACTCCAAGTTTGATCATCCTTTAGTTATCAGTACCCTCTTGGGTGCTGCCCAAGTGCCATATATAGAAATTTTCAGATTAGTATATTTGTGTATTGTTGTTAGAACTGAAAAATAACTGATATATTGTTTTTGTTTCACAATACCCTATATACATCACATTGTAATGTGTTACACCTACTTCTATTTAGAGTATATCTGTGGCCAAAATTTTCAATTCAGCTCATTCGAAGCGCATCTAATTGCTTAGAATATTGATGGATTGGAAGTAGATCCATCACATCTCTTTTTTACATTTTACAGTTATTGGGTGTTTTAACATTGGAGTTTGAAGTTCGTTTCTGCATGCTTAGTTTTCTATGGGAACTGTCTCATAGTTTTGAAGACCAAACACACGTCCAAGTGACACTTTGGTCGGATATTGGGGTTTGGGTTTTGATCTGTGTAATGCCTAAACCAATGTATACATGTTTTGTGCTTTTATTTTGATTAAGGTTGTAATGCCTCTGGGTACTATTTCATTAGATGACATGGATGTAGATCAAATCGGTATCGATTACCGTCCTCAATTGCCATGTGTTGTTAGTTTATTTTCCTCCCTCTAAATGAATGTTATTTGATAGATGTGGGATACTTGAACTCTCGGAAGACATTAGAGATTACCATGATAACATTGGCATTCCAGCTACTGTAAGTTAGGATCGATTGTGCATCTATTGACAAATTTTGTGAAGTCATTACGAGTTCTGTTGGATGTTAGTTGTTGCTTGCATAGATGTCAAATTTGGTCTACTATCATATCATCATCATCATTTTTATTTGTTGCTTAGATGTCAAATTGGCGGATTCACATATTATTTTTAGGTTTTTGAACCACCATAGTATTATTGTTGCTTGGAGAAGAAATGATCTGAGTTTTAAATTTTGGTTTTGTTGGCGTGATAAGCAATCAACTGGAATGTTCTACTTAGTCTTTAGAGTGTGGCTTTTCCCATAAGTTGAATAGTTACAATTTTGTAGATTCAATTGTTTTCATACATTATTACTAAATGTGCATAGTCCCTTCTCGCAGTCCAGAGTTCGAATTGATGCAAGTGAATTCAAAACTTGAGGTTCTTTGTGTGACGATATAGAGTCCTTTCTTGCAGTTTGAGGTTCTTTGTGTTTCACACATGGCAAACAACAAGGTGATTGCAGATATGGTGAGGGGATTTTGTTTCTTTAATCTTCATTGATATTTAATGGATCAATTGTCCTTTTATACTTGCCTTCAACGGTGAACCATCAATTATTTTTTCCTCAATTTTGTTGCATATTCATTGTATTTGCATGATCTTATCACATAATCTCTACAAGAGGCTTCTTTCTGATATCATAGTTTGCCAGGTTTATTGATTAATAGTTACTTAAATGAGTATGTTGTCTTCAGAAGCATATATAAAGTCACAAAAAATAGGCACCCACAAATCTGATGTAGCTTTCAGGTGTTCTCTTCTAAAGTCATTTAAATAAATATAAGGTTAGTTTAATCCCTTTTTCTGAATTCGCAGATTCTGCTAAGTGGGAAGCATTCAATTCTTGGAAGGACAATTGTTGTTTATGCTAATCCCTACGATCTTGGCATAACTATGGCGTTCATCTGCACACTTCATTTTTTTTCTTTAATCTGCAACTCTCCCACAATTATATAGTGTTCATAACTCTTATTATGTCTTAATCTCAGAGACATTCAAAAGTTCTTTTATGTATAATGTTTTATTTAGGCTTTAGAGTGTGGTTTTGATGTGCGGTTTCTTCCACAAATTGGACTACAATTTTATAGATCTATATGTTTTCATATATTATTGTTTAATGTGTATAATATATTTTATTGCTTTTTGGTTTACTAATTCAATGGTGCTCTTCAACTCAAATTCTATTAATTGAAAATTAATATCTAATATTCTATAAATTTGAACATAAAGACAAATAAATCAATTGAAACCAGCCTGTCTGGCGAGCAAGATAACACGACTTTGAAAGTATGCATGTTAAGCAACCAAGAAATATCACAACGTGTGTTATCGCAACGTCTGAGAAGAGAAAGAGAGCGGAATGCTTCAAATGAAAGAACCATCAGCCCGAACGTGATAAACACTTACCCCAATAGACGGACAATATCATAACGGGCTCGAAGAGAAAGAGAAAATGTTGTATCGTCATCTACGACAATGCCAATTCAGTTGGAAGAATCTCATGGAGAACCGAAGAGAATAAAGCTTACACAGTATGTCGCACAATCTTCAACAATAGGGATGATTCTAGAAACGCCAAATCGAATGGACATCTGTCAAGCAGAAATGACTCCACTTACTATGGATATCACGACGCGAAACCTTGGAGAAAATCTTTTAGCGCGGCCTGAATTCCCTATCCATGCACGAAGCATAGAAGAAGAAATTCTTGATGCTGAAGTCTGCGAGCTTACATCAATTGTTCATGCCGTGTCGTCGCCTATCCAAATGGGAGAATCTCAAGGAGAACCCTTGCGAAGAAAGCTTACACAGTAAGCTTCTATTCCCATGCAAAGTACCTCATCATTTGTTTTATTTGGTTCAATCTTTTTTGAGTTATCTTTAATTTTTTTTCTTTGAACTTGAATTGTACAAAACACTGTCAGTATGGTTGAAGTTAACAAGATCACATCAATCGCACCAAATTCATGCATCGCATCGTCGTCTAGAGTACTGCCCACTCAACTGCGAGAATCTCAAGGAGAACCAAAGCGAAGAAAGCTTATGCAGTAAGTCTTTAACTCCATGCGTCATACTACAACTTTCTATATCTCTCCCTATTACTTTAAAATAAGTTTAATTATCTCTTAACTTCTACTCATATACAGAACACAGACACTCCAACATTTTACTGAAGAAAATATTTACATACAAGACGATGAAAATGATTTGCAACCCATTTCTTCTGCGCAACAAGTGCATCTTTCGATTAATACGGTTGGGGATGGGCGTCATTTTCTAGGAAATATGGATGTAAAGTGTTGCTTCTGCTCAGCGTTTCATTGGAGAGACGAGCGGTTATCAAAATCATCACTAGCTCGCCCTCTTTTTGGAACATGCTGCTTGCAAGGGAAAATAAAGCTTCCTTTGCTTTCTCCGTTGCCTCCAGCGCTACAAGGATTATATGATGGCACCAATCAGCAAGCAAAGTCTTTTAGAAAATATATTCGAGAGTATAATGCATCTAATGCGTTTACAAGTCTTGGTGCCACAATTGATCCAAGGGTACTAACTGGACGAGGTCCTACATCATTCACCATCCATGGAGAGTTGCGACATCAAATTGGAGCTTTGATACCAGATCCAGGGCAAACAGCAGTATATGCACAACTTTACATTTATGATCCGGGTGCAGCGTTAGATATTCGCCATCAACGTAATCCACATTTGGATAAGGAAGTTTTAAAAATTATTCAAGAAACTATGCTGCATTATAACCCGTTCTCCAAAATATATCACCATGTTTACGAGGTGTTGAATGCAACAATTGAGGAAGGTCACAACTTCAATGTGCCAGCTTACTTACATTACAGTTCTGCAAAGGATCGACGTCGCTACAATCTTCCAACGACGGATGAGATTACAGTTATATTACCAGGAGATGGGAGTGAGGTAAGCAGTACTCGAGATATTGTTATACATTTAAGAGGAGGGCAAGAATTGATGCGGATAAGTGAGTGTCACCCAGCTTATCTACCTTTGCATTATGTTCTCATGTTTCCTCATGGAGAACTTGGATGGGCACCTGATCTTAAGCATTGGGATGCTGTCAATAACATTAGTATGACTCAACGGTTAACTCAAATGGAATTTTATGCGTATCGTCTTTTTCAACGTCCTACAGAATATTCACCCATTCTGTGTGGAGGTAAATTGTTTCAAGAGTTTTTGGTAGATGCTTGGGCTGCAACTGAGCAAAATCGCTTGCGTTACTTCAGAAACAACCAAGACAATCTTCGTGCTGAATTATATCAAGGTTTGACAGATATTGAATCAGAAGGTCTGAATCCTAACGAAGTTGGTCAACGAGTTATATTACCATCATCGTTCACTGGTGGCCCAAGACAAATGTTTGAAATATTTCAAGATTCAATGGCCATCACGCGCTACAACAAGCACCCGGATATATTTCTTACAATGACAGCAAATCCTAATTGGATAGAAATTCAAAATGCACTTCTGCCGCATCAAAATGCCACAGATCGCCCTGATTTGGTTTCTCGAGTTTTTGAGTTAAAGCGTAAAGCTTTATTAAAGGTAATAAAGGACAAACATGTTTTCGGTAAAATTGTCGCACACGTTTTTACCATTGAATTCCAAAAACGTGGGCTTCCACATATGCACGCACTTTTCTTTCTGCGCCATGAAGACAAAATTCGTGGGCCAGCTCAAGTTGATCAGGTAGTGTGCGCAGAATTTCCAGACCCAAACATTAATCCTGCTCTTTTTCAAACTTTGAAAAAGTGTATGGTTCATGGGCCATGTGGTCCTAGGAACATGAATGCACCATGTATGGAAAATGGCAAGTGCACAAAAAGATACCCTCGGGCCTTTACAGATGCGACAACTATGGATCAAGATGGTTATCCTATTTATCGTCGTCGCAATACGGGAGAAGTGTATATTGTCAAGGGACAGCAAGTTGATAATAGAGACATCGTACCATATAATGCATATCTATCAGAGATGTTCGACTGTCATATTAATGTGGAAGTTTGTGCAGGACTTCAATGCGTTAAATATATTCATAAGTACATTTATAAGGGGCATGACCGAACAACAGTAGTACTTGATGGAGAAGATGAAATTAAACAATATCTTGATTCAAGATATATTGGACCACCAGAAGCAGCTTGGCGATTATTTGGACATCAATTACATGAAGAGAGTCCAACAGTTGTACGCTTGGCATTGCATTTGCCTGGGATGCACCGTGTTGTTTTTAATACTTCAGAATCAATGGATTGTATTCTTTCAAGAGCTGAGCAACAGATGTCAACTTTAACTGCATTCTTTGCATACAATGCTTCTAATCAAGATGGGCGTTCATTTACATATCAAGAATTTCCCCAACATTTTGTTTGGAACAAGCAACGAAAAGTATGGACATCAAGGAAGCGAGGTTTTGCAATTGGTCGAATGTATTTTACAAGCCCTAATTCTGGTGAGAGATTTTATCTCCGTTTGCTTTTGACCGTTGTTAAAGGTCCACATTCCTTTGAATGTGTACGTACGGTAGGCAATGTTTTACACGATACATTCAAAGCGGCATGTGTTGCACGTGGATTGTTAGAGGACGATCAAGAATGGATACAATGTTTACAAGAGGCTGCCATAATGAAAAGTGGATATCAGTTGAGAAGATTATTCAGTATTATTCTTTTACAATGTTACCCTGTACGGCCACATGAATTATGGATTCAGTTTTCAGCTAACATATGTGATGATCTGTCACACAAGATTCGCATATTATTTCATATTCCTAATCCAACCGATAGTCAAATAACAGATTATGGTTTATATCTGTTAAATCAAATCCTTTTGGAATCAGGTAAGAGTCTTGCAGACTTTCCGTCAATGCCACAACCAATAGAAATATGGAGTATAGTAGTCGACAATAGACTAATATGGGAGCAACAACAACTTCAACATGAAGGACAACATGCTCAAGCACTTGCTAATGTTGATCGTCTTAATGAGTCCCAAAATTACGCTTATAGTGCAGTGATTGATTCTGTCACTCAAAATAAAGGAATGCTATTCTTTTTGAATGGAGCAGCTGGGACGGGAAAAACATTCGTATACAATACAATTGCAGCTAAGTGTCGTAGTCTTGGGCATATTGTCATTATGGTTGCTTCATCTGGTATTGCATCATTGTTACTGAACGGCGGTCGGACTGCTCACTCAACATTTCGCATCCCATTGGACGTGATGGAGAATTCAGTGTGTGGGTTTTCTAAGCAATCAATCCACGCTAGCCTATTCAAAGAAACAAAACTCATTATTTGGGATGAAGTTCCAATGCAACATAGGTTCTGTGTTGAAGCGGTCGATCGTACACTTCAAGATATAATCAGCAATAACAAGCCATTTGGTGGAATCACTGTCGTTCTTGGTGGAGACTTTTGTCAAATCCTACCAGTTATACCAAAAGGGGTTCGTGAGCAAATTGTTGCAGCATCATTAAGACGATCCTCACTCTGGAAACATGTTCACGTTCTATCATTGTTACAAAACATGCGATTGAATAATGCTGAGCCTGAAAATGTTACTTTTGCAAATCTCTTGATGGAGGTAACAATTATTTTTAATGTTATCATTTATCACATAGATTGCGATTGTATATGAAATAACATGAGAATCTTATTTTTTTGAATTTTTTTTAGATTGGAACCAAACCACAAGAAATTATTCAATTACCATCAACAATGCACAGATGTGAGCATCTTCAAGAACTGATTTGTTCAGTTTATCCCCAATTAAATGAAGCTTCCACGGTCTTAGCGAGTTTTCTAACTGAACGCACCATTCTCTCTGCACGTAATGACGATGTCAATGCTATCAATGCTGCAGCTTTAGATATGTTCTCTGGAGAATCATTTATTTTCTTAGCAGCAGACAAAATGGCAGAAGAAGATGTAGATGATCGTACCAATAGTCGATATCCAAATGAGTATTTAAACTCACTTGATCCTCCTGGGTTACCACCATTTATGCTCAAACTCAAAAAGGGATGCCCAATAATGTTGTTAAGGAATCTTGCACCAAAGGATGGGCTTTGCAATGGAACGCGATTAATGGTAATGCGTTGCGCAACACGCATAATCGAAGCTCAAATTTTAACTGGAGAAAAATCTGGCAACTTAGTCTTCATTCCTAGAATATCATTGACACCGTCATCATCTGAGTTATCCTTTCAAATGACACGACGCCAGTTTCCTATACGATTGGCGTATGCAATGACAATAAATAAATCACAGGGTCAATCAGTCAAGTACGTTGGAATTGATTTGCAGACGCCAGTTTTTAGTCATGGACAGTTATATGTAGCTCTATCAAGATGTACTTCTTCAAACAGAATCAGTGTCATCTTCCCACCAAATGCTTCAAATTCAACAACTAACATTGTCTATCCAGAAGTACTACTTTAATAGTTACTTAAGGTACATTATACATTGATATTTTTAATATTGATTGTTTGAAAAATTTTAGATTTTATTTTTTTTGGATATAACTCAAAATTGAAGCAAACCAATTTATATTTGCAGAGTAGTTGGGATCATTATATCGAACCAGAAAAAGAGAAGATATATAAAGATAGGTGGAGAAGATGGCCAACAGTAAGAAATCATCTATATCACCAATTTAAGTAAATTACTATGATTGTTTATATTTATTGATTATTGATAGAATTATATTTTTTTTATAAGGTTGATAACGGCGAGAAGGTTCATTTGATTGTCCACTGTCCGAAGTTGCCGTGGTATGTACATATGGATGAAGTTTCGTTTTCAAACATAATTTTGAGAACTATAAGAAATCTTCAATCAGAGGTACATTTAAGAATATACAAATTTTTTATTAATTATTTATTACTATATTTATATTTTTACTAATATATATTTTATGTTGTTAACAGTGATACGCTGGTTTAATCAATGGAAATATGCTATGGATGCGGTGGATTGTAATTACAAAAGCACTACGAAGGGTTCAATGTAATTTTGACTATTTTTTTGACAAAATAGAAATGCACAGTGTTGTATTTTTTTTTGTAAATATAATGAAATCATCAACAAAAAATTTATATGATATCTATAAATTTTTGTTATTTATAGTGTTTAATGTTAGTTGGACTGTAGTGCCTACGGAATCGATTGGCGTGCAAAAGGTAAACAAATTGATTATGATAATATCTTGGTGGTTGTAATCGTTTGGTTTATATTTATTAGCGAATAAGTATTGCTTGAAAGCAAAAAGAGTAGAAACTCTGTTAGAAAAAGTTCTATTAGGTTGTGCAGTAAAGCTTTCTATGTTTCTTGGTTGTATTAATAAAAATTTGATTTTCTCTTTGTGGTGTTTCAGTGAGTTTTCTGATATATTTGCTTTGGAGCATCTGATGTCGAGATTAGTGGAAACGAAGTGGAGCCCACTTTATGTCTCTCTCCGTTGGATACGTACACGCTACCTCAACCGGGTATGTGTGAACTATGAACTTTAATCTTCTAGAACAACATCCATTATTGTCTTCTAGAACAACATCTATTATTGTTTTTCGGTTCATTTTTCAAATTTATTTTCCCTTTCTGCATCTTAATTCTAATTTATACTCAATTTAGACGTTAATTGGGAGAAGCTAAGGGTTTAGGGTGGTGATCAGTTTGATTTTTTTATTATTTTGAGTTAAAAAATATGGTTTGTGTTTCAAAAAACCAACACAAATTTATTAAAGTTTAAATGTGCGTTGTGAATGTGTTGCTGAATTATCCTTCAAACTCATTAATCATTTGCTTTAGTAGTCTACTCAAATAACATAATTGAAAATAATGTTTGTAATTCCAGAATGTACTGTCTTTGCTATTTGTGCATCTGTTGTGGTACTAATTTTTATATCTTCTTCTGTTTGCATGTTCATTCTACATTCAACATTTACAATAATATACCATGTCCAAGCAAGTTATCCGTAGGAGTGGACTTCCATTGTTTAGAGCACAAAATTGAGCCGAGGGAGTGGACCATAAACTTTTCTAGAGGGACGGCTGATATATGGTGCAGTTGTATATGGTATGCATTAGATTCTACTAGAACAATTTTTTTAATATGCCCCTCAATTTCTGAATACTTATCTATTAGCTGTTGGTGATGATTGGAGAAACACGTTACTTTTTAGTGGATAATATTTCATTTCTTGGGTTTGAATGCCTAAGGCACTCGAATTTATTTGCGCACGCTTTGTTTGGGAGTGCCATTGGCATGGGTCATTTAGGAAGTGGGTTTGAGTGCCGAAGGCACCCGTTTATGCATACACTTTGTTGGGGAGTGCCGTTGGCACGGGTCACCCCTAGTTCATGTACAAAGTTCGTACATGTGTTGGTTTTTGACACAATTCTTATCCGTTTTAAAATATCACAGGAACCGTTTCTTAATCTTAGAAACAGTTCAAAACTGCATTGAAATTGTGATACATTTGTGGACAACGGTTTGAAACCGTTTCGAATGAGTAAGTAAAAGTAAAAAAAAATGGCGCAAACATTTCCCGTGCTTATATACCTTTTATTACCCTTATTCACCTTTTATCTCTTATGCTTCATTTATCGATCTCTCCCCTCTTGTTCTCAAAAACCTTGAAAAACCCTAACCCTGCATTCTCCCCTCACCACCCCTACTCAAAGCATCAACGTCCCTCCCTTAGATTTCTCTCAATCCTCCTCACTACTACCATCCAAAAATGACGAACCCTAATCTCTCCTCTCTGCGTTGCCATTGTCATCGCTCCACGCTATATATTGTTGTTGACATTGTGCTGCACTCGTTGTTCAAGCTCAGCCACCCCACAACAGTCGTTCGATTCTTCCTCTCAGGTATTGTCTTTGTCTCAGTGGAAATCTTTTGTTAGTGTTTTGACAGTGGTCTGAGATTAGGGTCAAAGATTAAAGTTGGGATTTGGGGGGTAACAATGCTTGAATGTCACGGCTAGAAATTCATGCACCAATAGACCCTAAAGAGGGTGAATCAAGCATTAACCGTGGGAATCAAGCATATATATATTACTTTGTGTGCTCAGATCCAAAGGTTTACATTGGTCTGTGATTTGAGGATAAGATTAAAGGTGGGATTTTGGGTCTAAGATTAGAATGTTGCAGATTACGTCAAGAAGGGGTTAACATCTGTGGCATTGGAGTTTGTTGTTTCAATTAGGGTTTCATTTTGTTTGCTTCGTTGGTGGATTTTCTAGTATTTTTTTTTACCTTTTTCTATTTTCTTTGGTAGGGTTTTGTTTTCTATTGTAGTGGTTTTGTATATCTGATTTTCCATGAATTTTTAATGACTTTTGTGCTTGATCTATATCGATTCAGATATTAGAGTTGGTTTCCAAGAGATTTTGGTAGATTAGATGTGATTAACATAGTTTCTATAGCTCACAAATCTGTTTTAATTTGCTGATTTGATCGTAGATATCTAACATAGTTTTTATATCTCACAAATTTCTTCCATTATTGAGGTCTTTATTTTGTCCTTCTTGACCATATCCTATCTTATTTCTACTTACTGTTTTTTAGTTTGGTTCTATCAAGTAATTCTGCAGCTACCAAATTTGTCAAATCACTTTGAAAGTCATTCACTAGGTTAGGGAAAACAAGGTTGATGTTTGAGGAGCTGTTGAGCTCTAGCTTTTCTTTTATCCATTTTACTTGATGTTTAAGGAGTTGTTGAGGTTATTGATACCTTTATCTTCTGGGTTAGTTGATTTTGTAGGGAAGCAAATACCTCAAGCCGATTTTTGTTGCATTTTATAGTTTTATTTCTTTTCTATGTGCGTAACTTGGGTCTCCGAAGTTCATTATTGTGGTTAACTGGCAAATTCGGTAAGGTGCTAATTTGATTCCAAGTTTTGTCAAGATGCATGATTTTGTATCACAAAACCATAGCAGTTAGAAACGTTGTATCCATGTTTCTTAATTTTTCTTCCATATGCCTTAATATTGTACCCTTACATGCCCATTAATTAGTTATTTAATGCTTTTTCTTTTCTTGTTACTGAAGTGTCCCTCTTCTATAAAACCTTGGTTTATATTTGTTATAGAAATGTTTATCACTGTTTATTCCATATGTTCTTTCGATGTATGAATAATACTTGCTGACTTTAATTGTCATATCATTGGAGAGGTATGCTATATTCCTATCATTTGCTTATATTGTAATTGCATAATGAAATCCTCAAGTTCTTTCCTAGAGAAGAGGAAGAACTTGAACATAGCTTTTATGATAATTACAATATTGAGCCATATTGCAACTCTGCTCATTGCTAGAGGTTTCTTGTTGTGATTGTTTGGATGGCTTAAGACATGGGGTTTTAGGGTACATCAATCTGGATCTTTAATATTTCATTTTTCCCTCAATTTCCGAAGTACATCAATTGCAACGGTTCAAAAGCGTTGCTAAAATTGCAACGGTTCAAAACCGTTGCTAAAATTGCAACGGTTCAAAAGCGTTGCTAAATTGCAACGGTTTAAAACCGATACTAGCAGACCAAAACCGTTGCTAAATGTGCAACGGTTCAAAACTGATGCTAACTTGCAGCTGCTATTAAATTTTCAACGGTCCAAAATCGATGCTAAATTTGCATAAAATAGACAATCAACATTGCCGAAAAAGAACAAATGATGCAATACGATTTATCCTACAAAATCGTTTAAGAGGTGTTAAGAATGTTATTACTATTTTGGATATGAAGCTGGCCATTTTCTAGTAAATTTTATACCAATCCATGTGAACTTATAAAAAAAATACCAAAAATAATGCTACGCATTCATCTTAATTTTTAGCATACACCTAAATCAATGAATGGACAATAGGGCATTTTGGTCCCTTCTTTGGTGGATATTAGACTCCTATTTTTTTACTTTTGTTTTAGCAAGATCATCACCCTAATTCTTCAAAACAGGAGATTTCACCTATCTAAAATTTTGATCGTTTGAAGGAAAAGCATTTGAATTCTTTGCAAGGATAAAACCCGTGACCACTACAACAAAAAGCTTAATTTGCAACATCCAATTTTTGTACTTCGCAACGGTTTTGAGCTGTTCCACAATTTGACAACGGTTCAAAACCGTTTCAAACATTTATAACCGTTTCAATAATTCATGTACAAAGTTCGTACATGTGTTGGTTTTTGACACAATTCTTATCCGTTTTAAAATATCACAGGAACCGTTTCTTAATCTTAGAAACAGTTCAAAACTGCATTGAAATTGTGATACATTTGTGGACAACGGTTTGAAACCGTTTCGAATGAGTAAGTAAAAGTAAAAAAAAATGGCGCAAACATTTCCCGTGCTTATATACCTTTTATTACCCTTATTCACCTTTTATCTCTTATGCTTCATTTATCGATCTCTCCCCTCTTGTTCTCAAAAACCTTGAAAAACCCTAACCCTGCATTCTCCCCTCACCACCCCTACTCAAAGCATCAACGTCCCTCCCTTAGATTTCTCTCAATCCTCCTCACTACTACCATCCAAAAATGACGAACCCTAATCTCTCCTCTCTGTGTTGCCATTGTCATCGCTCCACGCTATATATTGTTGTTGACATTGTGCTGCACTCGTTGTTCAAGCTCAGCCACCCCACAACAGTCGTTCGATTCTTCCTCTCAGGTATTGTCTTTGTCTCAGTGGAAATCTTTTGTTAGTGTTTTGACAGTGGTCTGAGATTAGGGTCAAAGATTAAAGTTGGGATTTGGGGGGTAACAATGCTTGAATGTCACGGCTAGAAATTCATGCACCAATAGACCCTAAAGAGGGTGAATCAAGCATTAACCGTGGGAATCAAGCATATATATATTACTTTGTGTGCTCAGATCCAAAGGTTTACATTGGTCTGTGATTTGAGGATAAGATTAAAGGTGGGATTTTGGGTCTAAGATTAGAATGTTGCAGATTACGTCAAGAAGGGGTTAACATCTGTGGCATTGGAGTTTGTTGTTTCAATTAGGGTTTCATTTTGTTTGCTTCGTTGGTGGATTTTCTAGTATTTTTTTTACCTTTTTCTGTTTTCTTTGGTAGGGTTTTGTTTTCTATTGTAGTGGTTTTGTATATCTGATTTTCCATGAATTTTTAATGACTTTTGTGCTTGATCTATATCGATTCAGATATTAGAGTTGGTTTCCAAGAGATTTTGGTGGATTAGATGTGATTAACATAGTTTCTATAGCTCACAAATCTGTTTTAATTTGCTGATTTGATCGTAGATATCTAACATAGTTTTTATATCTCACAAATTTCTTCCATTATTGAGGTCTTTATTTTGTCCTTCTTGACCATATCCTATCTTATTTCTACTTACTGTTTTTTAGTTTGGTTCTATCAAGTAATTCTGCAGCTACCAAATTTGTCAAATCACTTTGAAAGTCATTCACTAGGTTAGGGAAAACAAGGTTGATGTTTGAGGAGCTGTTGAGCTCTAGCTTTTCTTTTATCCATTTTACTTGATGTTTAAGGAGTTGTTGAGGTTATTGATACCTTTATCTTCTGGGTTAGTTGAGTTTGTAGGGAAGCAAATACCTCAAGCCGATTTTTGTTGCATTTTATAGTTTTATTTCTTTTCTATGTGCGTAACTTGGGTCTCCGAAGTTCATTATTGTGGTTAACTGGCAAATTCGGTAAGGTGCTAATTTGATTCCAAGTTTTGTCAAGATGCATGATTCTGTATCACAAAACCATAGCAGTTAGAAACGTTGTATCCATGTTTCTTAATTTTTCTTCCATATGCCTTAATATTGTACCCTTACATGCCCATTAATTGGTTATTTAATGCTTTTTCTTTTCCTGTTACTGAAGTGTCCCTCTTCTATAAAACCTTGGTTTATATTTGTTATAGAAATGTTTATCACTGTTTATTCCATATGTTCTTTCGATGTATGAATAATACTTGCTGACTTTAATTGTCATATCATTGGAGAGGTATGCTATATTCCTATCATTTGCTTATATTGTAATTGCATAATGAAATCCTCAAGTTCTTTCCTAGAGAAGAGGAAGAACTTGAACATAGCTTTTATGATAATTACAATATTGAGCCATATTGCAACTCTGCTCATTGCTAGAGGTTTCTTGTTGTGATTGTTTGGATGGCTTAAGACATGGGGTTTTAGGGTACATCAATCTGGATCTTTAATATTTCATTTTTCCCTCAATTTCCGAAGTACATCAATTGCAACGGTTCAAAAGCGTTGCTAAAATTGCAACGGTTCAAGACCGTTGCTAAAATTGCAACGGTTCAAAACCGTTGCTAAATTGCAACGGTTCAAAACCGTTGCTAAATTGCAACGGTTTAAAACCGATACTAGCAGACCAAAACCGTTGCTAAATGTGCAACGGTTCAAAACTGATGCTAACTTGCAGCTGCTATTAAATTTTCAACGGTCCAAAATCGATGCTAAATTTGCATAAAATAGACAATCAACATTGCCGAAAAAGAACAAATGATGCAATACGATTTATCCTACAAAATCGTTTAAGAGGTGTTAAGAATGTTATTACTATTTTGGATATGAAGCTGGCCATTTTCTAGTAAATTTTATACCAATCCATGTGAACTTATAAAAAAAATACCAAAAATAATGCTACGCATTCATCTTAATTTTTAGCATACACCTAAATCAATGAATGGACAATAGGGCATTTTGGTCCCTTCTTTGGTGGATATTAGACTCCTATTTTTTTACTTTTGTTTTAGCAAGATCATCACCCTAATTCTTCAAAACAGCAGATTTCACCTATCTAAAATTTTGATCGTTTGAAGGAAAAGCATTTGAATTCTTTGCAAGGATAAAACCCGTGACCACTACAACAAAAAGCTTAATTTGCAACATCCAATTTTTGTACTTTGCAACGGTTTTGAGCTGTTCCACAATTTGACAACGGTTCAAAACCGTTTCAAACATTTATAACCGTTTCAATAATTCATGTACAAAGTTCGTACATGTGTTGGTTTTTGACACAATTCTTATCCGTTTTAAAATATCACAGGAACCGTTTCTTAATCTTAGAAACAGTTCAAAACTGCATTGAAATTGTGATACATTTGTGGACAACGGTTTGAAACCGTTTCGAATGAGTAAGTAAAAGTAAAAAAAAATGGCGCAAACATTTCCCGTGCTTATATACCTTTTATTACCCTTATTCACCTTTTATCTCTTATGCTTCATTTATCGATCTCTCCCCTCTTGTTCTCAAAAACCTTGAAAAACCCTAACCCTGCATTCTCCCCTCACCACCCCTACTCAAAGCATCAACGTCCCTCCCTTAGATTTCTCTCAATCCTCCTCACTACTACCATCCAAAAATGACGAACCCTAATCTCTCCTCTCTGTGTTGCCATTGTCATCGCTCCACGCTATATATTGTTGTTGACATTGTGCTGCACTCGTTGTTCAAGCTCAGCCACCCCACAACAGTCGTTCGATTCTTCCTCTCAGGTATTGTCTTTGTCTCAGTGGAAATCTTTTGTTAGTGTTTTGACAGTGGTCTGAGATTAGGGTCAAAGATTAAAGTTGGGATTTGGGGGGTAACAATGCTTGAATGTCACGGCTAGAAATTCATGCACCAATAGACCCTAAAGAGGGTGAATCAAGCATTAACCGTGGGAATCAAGCATATATATATTACTTTGTGTGCTCAGATCCAAAGGTTTACGTTGGTCTGTGATTTGAGGATAAGATTAAAGGTGGGATTTTGGGTCTAAGATTAGAATGTTGCAGATTACGTCAAGAAGGGGTTAGCATCTGTGGCATTGGAGTTTGTTGTTTCAATTAGGGTTTCATTTTGTTTGCTTCGTTGGTGGATTTTCTAGTATTTTTTTTACCTTTTTCTGTTTTCTTTGGTAGGGTTTTGTTTTCTATTGTAGTGGTTTTGTATATCTGATTTTCCATGAATTTTTAATGACTTTTGTGCTTGATCTATATCGATTCAGATATTAGAGTTGGTTTCCAAGAGATTTTGGTGGATTAGATGTGATTAACATAGTTTCTATAGCTCACAAATCTGTTTTAATTTGCTGATTTGATCGTAGATATCTAACATAGTTTTTATACCTCACAAATTTCTTCCATTATTGAGGTCTTTATTTTGTCCTTCTTGACCATATCCTATCTTATTTCTACTTACTCTTTTTTAGTTTGGTTCTATCAAGTAATTCTGTAGCTACCAAATTTGTCAAATCACTTTGAAAGTCATTCACTAGGTTAGGGAAAACAAGGTTGATGTTTGAGGAGCTGTTGAGCTCTAGCTTTTCTTTTATCCATTTTACTTGATGTTTAAGGAGTTGTTGAGGTTATTGATACCTTTATCTTCTGGGTTAGTTGAGTTTGTAGGGAAGCAAATACCTCAAGCCGATTTTTGTTGCATTTTATAGTTTTATTTCTTTTCTATGTGCGTAACTTGGGTCTCCGAAGTTCATTATTGTGGTTAACTGGCAAATTCGGTAAGGTGCTAATTTGATTCCAAGTTTTGTCAAGATGCATGATTCTGTATCACAAAACCATAGCAGTTAGAAACGTTGTATCCATGTTTCTTAATTTTTCTTCCATATGCCTTAATATTGTACCCTTACATGCCCATTAATTGGTTATTTAATGCTTTTTCTTTTCCTGTTACTGAAGTGTCCCTCTTCTATAAAACCTTGGTTTATATTTGTTATAGAAATGTTTATCACTGTTTCTTCCATATGTTCTTTCGATGTATGAATAATACTTGCTGACTTTAATTGTCATATCATTGGAGAGGTATGCTATATTCCTATCATTTGCTTATATTGTAATTGCATAATGAAATCCTCAAGTTCTTTCCTAGAGAAGAGGAAGAACTTGAACATAGCTTTTATGATAATTACAATATTGAGCCATATTGCAACTCTGCTCATTGCTAGAGGTTTCTTGTTGTGATTGTTTGGATGGCTTAAGACATGGGGTTTTAGGGTACATCAATCTGGATCTTTAATATTTCATTTTTCCCTCAATTTCCGAAGTACATCAATTGCAACGGTTCAAAAGCGTTGCTAAAATTGCAACGGTTCAAAACCGTTGCTAAAATTGCAACGGTTTAAAACCGTTGCTAAAATTGCAACGGTTCAAAACCGTTGCTAAAATTGCAACGGTTCAAAACCGTTGCTAAATTGCAACGGTTTAAAACCGATACTAGCAGACCAAAACCGTTGCTAAATGTGCAACGGTTCAAAACTGATGCTAACTTGCAGCTGCTATTAAATTTTCAACGGTCCAAAATCGATGCTAAATTTGCATAAAATAGACAATCAACATTGCCGAAAAAGAACAAATGATGCAATACGATTTATCCTACAAAATCGTTTAAGAGGTGTTAAGAATGTTATTACTATTTTGGATATGAAGCTGGCCATTTTCTAGTAAATTTTATACCAATCCATGTGAACTTATAAAAAAAATACCAAAAATAATGCTACGCATGCATCTTAATTTTTAGCATACACCTAAATCAATGAATGGACAATAGGGCATTTTGGTCCCTTCTTTGGTGGATATTAGACTCCTATTTTTTTACTTTTGTTTTAGCAAGATCATCACCCTAATTCTTCAAAACAGGAGATTTCACCTATCTAAAATTTTGATCGTTTGAAGGAAAAGCATTTGAATTCTTTGCAAGGATAAAACCCGTGACCACTACAACAAAAAGCTTAATTTGCAACATCCAATTTTTGTACTTTGCAACGGTTTTGAGCTGTTCCACAATTTGACAACGGTTCAAAACCGTTTCAAACATTTATAACCGTTTCAATAATTCATGTACAAAGTTCGTACATGTGTTGGTTTTTGACACAATTCTTATCCGTTTTAAAATATCACAGGAACCGTTTCTTAATCTTAGAAACAGTTCAAAACTGCATTGAAATTGTGATACATTTGTGGACAACGGTTTGAAACCGTTTCGAATGAGTAAGTAAAAGTAAAAAAAAATGGCGCAAACATTTCCCGTGCTTATATACCTTTTATTACCCTTATTCACCTTTTATCTCTTATGCTTCATTTATCGATCTCTCCCCTCTTGTTCTCAAAAACCTTGAAAAACCCTAACCCTGCATTCTCCCCTCACCACCCCTACTCAAAGCATCAACGTCCCTCCCTTAGATTTCTCTCAATCCTCCTCACTACTACCATCCAAAAATGACGAACCCTAATCTCTCCTCTCTGTGTTGCCATTGTCATCGCTCCACGCTATATATTGTTGTTGACATTGTGCTGCACTCGTTGTTCAAGCTCAGCCACCCCACAAGAGTCGTTCGATTCTTCCTCAGGTATTGTCTTTGTCTCAGTGGAAATCTTTTGTTAGTGTTTTGACAGTGGTCTGAGATTAGGGTCAAAGATTAAAGTTGGGATTTGGGGGGTAACAATGCTTGAATGTCACGGCTAGAAATTCATGCACCAATAGACCCTAAAGAGGGTGAATAAAGCATTAACCGTGGGAATCAAGCATATATATATTACTTTGTGTGCTCAGATCCAAAGGTTTACGTTGGTCTGTGATTTGAGGATAAGATTAAAGGTGGGATTTTGGGTCTAAGATTAGAATGTTGCAGATTACGTCAAGAAGGGGTTAGCATCTGTTGCATTGGAGTTTGTTGTTTCAATTAGGGTTTCATTTTGTTTGCTTCGTTGGTGGATTTTCTAGTATTTTTTTTACCTTTTTCTGTTTTCTTTGGTAGGGTTTTGTTTTCTATTGTAGTGGTTTTGTATATCTGATTTTCCATGAATTTTTAATGACTTTTGTGCTTGATCTATATCGATTCAGATATTAGAGTTGGTTTCCAAGAGATTTTGGTGGATTAGATGTGATTAACATAGTTTCTATAGCTCACAAATCTGTTTTAATTTGCTGATTTGATCGTAGATATCTAACATAGTTTTTATACCTCACAAATTTCTTCCATTATTGAGGTCTTTATTTTGTCCTTCTTGACCATATCCTATCTTATTTCTACTTACTCTTTTTTAGTTTGGTTCTATCAAGTAATTCTGTAGCTACCAAATTTGTCAAATCACTTTGAAAGTCATTCACTAGGTTAGGGAAAACAAGGTTGATGTTTGAGGAGCTGTTGAGCTCTAGCTTTTCTTTTATCCATTTTACTTGATGTTTAAGGAGTTGTTGAGGTTATTGATACCTTTATCTTCTGGGTTAGTTGAGTTTGTAGGGAAGCAAATACCTCAAGCCGATTTTTGTTGCATTTTATAGTTTTATTTCTTTTCTATGTGTGTAACTTGGGTCTCCGAAGTTCATTATTGTGGTTAACTGGCAAATTCGGTAAGGTGCTAATTTGATTCCAAGTTTTGTCAAGATGCATGATTCTGTATCACAAAACCATAGCAGTTAGAAACGTTGTATCCATGTTTCTTAATTTTTCTTCCATATGCCTTAATATTGTACCCTTACATGCCCATTAATTGGTTATTTAATGCTTTTTCTTTTCCTGTTACTGAAGTGTCCATCTTCTATAAAACCTTGGTTTATATTTGTTATAGAAATGTTTATCACTGTTTCTTCCATATGTTCTTTCGATGTATGAATAATACTTGCTGACTTTAATTGTCATATCATTGGAGAGGTATGCTATATTCCTATCATTTGCTTATATTGTAATTGCATAATGAAATCCTCAAGTTCTTTCCTAGAGAAGAGGAAGAACTTGAACATAGCTTTTATGATAATTACAATATTGAGCCATATTGCAACTCTGCTCATTGCTAGAGGTTTCTTGTTGTGATTGTTTGGATGGCTTAAGACATGGGGTTTTAGGGTACATCAATCTGGATCTTTAATATTTCATTTTTCCCTCAATTTCCGAAGTACATCAATTGCAACGGTTCAAAAGCGTTGCTAAAATTGCAACGGTTCAAAACCGTTGCTAAAATTGCAACGGTTCAAAACCGTTGCTAAATTGCAACGGTTCAAAACCGTTGCTAAATTTCAACGATTTAAAACCGATACTAGCAGACCAAAACCGTTGCTAAATGTGCCACGGTTCAAAATTGATGCTAACTTGCAGCTGCTATTAAATTTTCAACGGTCCAAAATCGATGCTAAATTTGCATAAAATAGACAATCAACATTGCCGAAAAAGAACAAATGATGCAATACGATTTATCCTACAAAATCGTTTAAGAGGTGTTAAGAATGTTATTACTATTTTGGATATGAAGCTGGCCATTTTCTAGTAAATTTTATACCAATCCATGTGAACTTATAAAAAAAATACCAAAAATAATGCTACGCATGCATCTTAATTTTTAGCATACACCTAAATCAATGAATGGACAATAGGGCATTTTGGTCCCTTCTTTGGTGGATATTAGACTCCTATTTTTTTACTTTTGTTTTAGCAAGATCATCACCCTAATTCTTCAAAACAGAGATTTCACCTATCTAAAATTTTGATCGTTTGAAGGAAAAGCATTTGAATTCTTTGCAAGGATAAAACCCGTGACCACTACAACAAAAAGCTTAATTTGCAACATCCAATTTTTGTACTTTGCAACGGTTTTGAGCTGTTCCACAATTTGACAACGGTTCAAAACCGTTTCAAACATTTATAACCGTTTCAATAATTCATGTACAAAGTTCGTACATGTGTTGGTTTTTGACACAATTCTTATCCGTTTTAAAATATCACAGGAACCGTTTCTTAATCTTAGAAACAGTTCAAAACTGCATTGAAATTGTGATACATTTGTGGACAACGGTTTGAAACCGTTTCGAATGAGTAAGTAAAAGTAAAAAAAAATGGCGCAAACATTTCCCGTGCTTATATACCTTTTATTACCCTTATTCACCTTTTATCTCTTATGCTTCATTTATCGATCTCTCCCCTCTTGTTCTCAAAAACCTTGAAAAACCCTAACCCTGCATTCTCCCCTCACCACCCCTACTCAAAGCATCAACGTCCCTCCCTTAGATTTCTCTCAATCCTCCTCACTACTACCATCCAAAAATGACGAACCCTAATCTCTCCTCTCTGTGTTGCCATTGTCATCGCTCCACGCTATATATTGTTGTTGACATTGTGCTGCACTCGTTGTTCAAGCTCAGCCACCCCACAACAGTCGTTCGATTCTTCCTCTCAGGTATTGTCTTTGTCTCAGTGGAAATCTTTTGTTAGTGTTTTGACAGTGGTCTGAGATTAGGGTCAAAGATTAAAGTTGGGATTTGGGGGGTAGCAATGCTTGAATGTCACGGCTAGAAATTCATGCACCAATAGACCCTAAAGAGGGTGAATCAAGCATTAACCGTGGGAATCAAGCATATATATATTACTTTGTGTGCTCAGATCCAAAGGTTTACATTGGTCTGTGATTTGAGGATAAGATTAAAGGTGGGATTTTGGGTCTAAGATTAGAATGTTGCAGATTACGTCAAGAAGGGGTTAGCATCTGTTGCATTGGAGTTTGTTGTTTCAATTAGGGTTTCATTTTGTTTGCTTCGTTGGTGGATTTTCTAGTATTTTTTTTACCTTTTTCTGTTTTCTTTGGTAGGGTTTTGTTTTCTATTGTAGTGGTTTTGTATATCTGATTTTCCATGAATTTTTAATGACTTTTGTGCTTGATCTATATCGATTCAGATATTAGAGTTGGTTTCCAAGAGATTTTGGTGGATTAGATGTGATTAACATAGTTTCTATAGCTCACAAATCTGTTTTAATTTGCTGATTTGATCGTAGATATCTAACATAGTTTTTATACCTCACAAATTTCTTCCATTATTGAGGTCTTTATTTTGTCCTTCTTGACCATATCCTATCTTATTTCTACTTACTCTTTTTTAGTTTGGTTCTATCAAGTAATTCTGTAGCTACCAAATTTGTCAAATCACTTTGAAAGTCATTCACTAGGTTAGGGAAAACAAGGTTGATGTTTGAGGAGCTGTTGAGCTCTAGCTTTTCTTTTATCCATTTTACTTGATGTTTAAGGAGTTGTTGAGGTTATTGATACCTTTATCTTCTGGGTTAGTTGAGTTTGTAGGGAAGCAAATACCTCAAGCCGATTTTTGTTGCATTTTATAGTTTTATTTCTTTTCTATGTGTGTAACTTGGGTCTCCGAAGTTCATTATTGTGGTTAACTGGCAAATTCGGTAAGGTGCTAATTTGATTCCAAGTTTTGTCAAGATGCATGATTCTGTATCACAAAACCATAGCAGTTAGAAACGTTGTATCCATGTTTCTTAATTTTTCTTCCATATGCCTTAATATTGTACCCTTACATGCCCATTAATTGGTTATTTAATGCTTTTTCTTTTCCTGTTACTGAAGTGTCCCTCTTCTATAAAACCTTGGTTTATATTTGTTATAGAAATGTTTATCACTGTTTCTTCCATATGTTCTTTCGATGTATGAATAATACTTGCTGACTTTAATTGTCATATCATTGGAGAGGTATGCTATATTCCTATCATTTGCTTATATTGTAATTGCATAATGAAATCCTCAAGTTCTTTCCTAGAGAAGAGGAAGAACTTGAACATAGCTTTTATGATAATTACAATATTGAGCCATATTGCAACTCTGCTCATTGCTAGAGGTTTCTTGTTGTGATTGTTTGGATGGCTTAAGACATGGGGTTTTAGGGTACATCAATCTGGATCTTTAATATTTCATTTTTCCCTCAATTTCCGAAGTACATCAATTGCAACGGTTCAAAAGCGTTGCTAAAATTGCAACGGTTCAAAACCGTTGCTAAAATTGCAACGGTTCAAAACCGTTGCTAAATTGCAACGGTTCAAACCGTTGCTAATTTCAACGATTTAAAACCGATACTAGCAGACCAAAACCGTTGCTAAATGTGCCACGGTTCAAAATTGATGCTAACTTGCAGCTGCTATTAAATTTTCAACGGTCCAAAATCGATGCTAAATTTGCATAAAATAGACAATCAACATTGCCGAAAAAGAACAAATGATGCAATACGATTTATCCTACAAAATCGTTTAAGAGGTGTTAAGAATGTTATTACTATTTTGGATATGAAGCTGGCCATTTTCTAGTAAATTTTATACCAATCCATGTGAACTTATAAAAAAAATACCAAAAATAATGCTACGCATGCATCTTAATTTTTAGCATACACCTAAATCAATGAATGGACAATAGGGCATTTTGGTCCCTTCTTTGGTGGATATTAGACTCCTATTTTTTTACTTTTGTTTTAGCAAGATCATCACCCTAATTCTTCAAAACAGAGATTTCACCTATCTAAAATTTTGATCGTTTGAAGGAAAAGCATTTGAATTCTTTGCAAGGATAAAACCCGTGACCACTACAACAAAAAGCTTAATTTGCAACATCCAATTTTTGTACTTTGCAACGGTTTTGAGCTGTTCCACAATTTGACAACGGTTCAAAACCGTTTCAAACATTTATAACCGTTTCAATAATTCATGTACAAAGTTCGTACATGTGTTGGTTTTTGACACAATTCTTATCCGTTTTAAAATATCACAGGAACCGTTTCTTAATCTTAGAAACAGTTCAAAACTGCATTGAAATTGTGATACATTTGTGGACAACGGTTTGAAACCGTTTCGAATGAGTAAGTAAAAGTAAAAAAAAATGGCGCAAACATTTCCCGTGCTTATATACCTTTTATTACCCTTATTCACCTTTTATCTCTTATGCTTCATTTATCGATCTCTCCCCTCTTGTTCTCAAAAACCTTGAAAAACCCTAACCCTGCATTCTCCCCTCACCACCCCTACTCAAAGCATCAACGTCCCTCCCTTAGATTTCTCTCAATCCTCCTCACTACTACCATCCAAAAATGACGAACCCTAATCTCTCCTCTCTGTGTTGCCATTGTCATCGCTCCACGCTATATATTGTTGTTGACATTGTGCTGCACTCGTTGTTCAAGCTCAGCCACCCCACAACAGTCGTTCGATTCTTCCTCTCAGGTATTGTCTTTGTCTCAGTGGAAATCTTTTGTTAGTGTTTTGACAGTGGTCTGAGATTAGGGTCAAAGATTAAAGTTGGGATTTGGGGGGTAGCAATGCTTGAATGTCACGGCTAGAAATTCATGCACCAATAGACCCTAAAGAGGGTGAATCAAGCATTAACCGTGGGAATCAAGCATATATATATTACTTTGTGTGCTCAGATCCAAAGGTTTACATTGGTCTGTGATTTGAGGATAAGATTAAAGGTGGGATTTTGGGTCTAAGATTAGAATGTTGCAGATTACGTCAAGAAGGGGTTAGCATCTGTTGCATTGGAGTTTGTTGTTTCAATTAGGGTTTCATTTTGTTTGCTTCGTTGGTGGATTTTCTAGTATTTTTTTTACCTTTTTCTGTTTTCTTTGGTAGGGTTTTGTTTTCTATTGTAGTGGTTTTGTATATCTGATTTTCCATGAATTTTTAATGACTTTTGTGCTTGATCTATATCGATTCAGATATTAGAGTTGGTTTCCAAGAGATTTTGGTGGATTAGATGTGATTAACATAGTTTCTATAGCTCACAAATCTGTTTTAATTTGCTGATTTGATCGTAGATATCTAACATAGTTTTTATACCTCACAAATTTCTTCCATTATTGAGGTCTTTATTTTGTCCTTCTTGACCATATCCTATCTTATTTCTACTTACTCTTTTTTAGTTTGGTTCTATCAAGTAATTCTGTAGCTACCAAATTTGTCAAATCACTTTGAAAGTCATTCACTAGGTTAGGGAAAACAAGGTTGATGTTTGAGGAGCTGTTGAGCTCTAGCTTTTCTTTTATCCATTTTACTTGATGTTTAAGGAGTTGTTGAGGTTATTGATACCTTTATCTTCTGGGTTAGTTGAGTTTGTAGGGAAGCAAATACCTCAAGCCGATTTTTGTTGCATTTTATAGTTTTATTTCTTTTCTATGTGTGTAACTTGGGTCTCCGAAGTTCATTATTGTGGTTAACTGGCAAATTCGGTAAGGTGCTAATTTGATTCCAAGTTTTGTCAAGATGCATGATTCTGTATCACAAAACCATAGCAGTTAGAAACGTTGTATCCATGTTTCTTAATTTTTCTTCCATATGCCTTAATATTGTACCCTTACATGCCCATTAATTGGTTATTTAATGCTTTTTCTTTTCCTGTTACTGAAGTGTCCATCTTCTATAAAACCTTGGTTTATATTTGTTATAGAAATGTTTATCACTGTTTCTTCCATATGTTCTTTCGATGTATGAATAATACTTGCTGACTTTAATTGTCATATCATTGGAGAGGTATGCTATATTCCTATCATTTGCTTATATTGTAATTGCATAATGAAATCCTCAAGTTCTTTCCTAGAGAAGAGGAAGAACTTGAACATAGCTTTTATGATAATTACAATATTGAGCCATATTGCAACTCTGCTCATTGCTAGAGGTTTCTTGTTGTGATTGTTTGGATGGCTTAAGACATGGGGTTTTAGGGTACATCAATCTGGATCTTTAATATTTCATTTTTCCCTCAATTTCCGAAGTACATCAATTGCAACGGTTCAAAAGCGTTGCTAAAATTGCAACGGTTCAAAACCGTTGCTAAATTGCAACGGTTCAAAACCGTTGCTAAATTGCAACGGTTCAAAACCGTTGCTAAATTTCAACGATTTAAAACCGATACTAGCAGACCAAAACCGTTGCTAAATGTGCCACGGTTCAAAATTGATGCTAACTTGCAGCTGCTATTAAATTTTCAACGGTCCAAAATCGATGCTAAATTTGCATAAAATAGACAATCAACATTGCCGAAAAAGAACAAATGATGCAATACGATTTATCCTACAAAATCGTTTAAGAGGTGTTAAGAATGTTATTACTATTTTGGATATGAAGCTGGCCATTTTCTAGTAAATTTTATACCAATCCATGTGAACTTATAAAAAAAATACCAAAAATAATGCTACGCATGCATCTTAATTTTTAGCATACACCTAAATCAATGAATGGACAATAGGGCATTTTGGTCCCTTCTTTGGTGGATATTAGACTCCTATTTTTTTACTTTTGTTTTAGCAAGATCATCACCCTAATTCTTCAAAACAGAGATTTCACCTATCTAAAATTTTGATCGTTTGAAGGAAAAGCATTTGAATTCTTTGCAAGGATAAAACCCGTGACCACTACAACAAAAAGCTTAATTTGCAACATCCAATTTTTGTACTTTGCAACGGTTTTGAGCTGTTCCACAATTTGACAACGGTTCAAAACCGTTTCAAACATTTATAACCGTTTCAATAATTCATGTACAAAGTTCGTACATGTGTTGGTTTTTGACACAATTCTTATCCGTTTTAAAATATCACAGGAACCGTTTCTTAATCTTAGAAACAGTTCAAAACTGCATTGAAATTGTGATACATTTGTGGACAACGGTTTGAAACCGTTTCGAATGAGTAAGTAAAAGTAAAAAAAAATGGCGCAAACATTTCCCGTGCTTATATACCTTTTATTACCCTTATTCACCTTTTATCTCTTATGCTTCATTTATCGATCTCTCCCCTCTTGTTCTCAAAAACCTTGAAAAACCCTAACCCTGCATTCTCCCCTCACCACCCCTACTCAAAGCATCAACGTCCCTCCCTTAGATTTCTCTCAATCCTCCTCACTACTACCATCCAAAAATGACGAACCCTAATCTCTCCTCTCTGTGTTGCCATTGTCATCGCTCCACGCTATATATTGTTGTTGACATTGTGCTGCACTCGTTGTTCAAGCTCAGCCACCCCACAACAGTCGTTCGATTCTTCCTCTCAGGTATTGTCTTTGTCTCAGTGGAAATCTTTTGTTAGTGTTTTGACAGTGGTCTGAGATTAGGGTCAAAGATTAAAGTTGGGATTTGGGGGGTAACAATGCTTGAATGTCACGGCTAGAAATTCATGCACCAATAGACCCTAAAGAGGGTGAATCAAGCATTAACCGTGGGAATCAAGCATATATATATTACTTTGTGTGCTCAGATCCAAAGGTTTACGTTGGTCTGTGATTTGAGGATAAGATTAAAGGTGGGATTTTGGGTCTAAGATTAGAATGTTGCAGATTACGTCAAGAAGGGGTTAGCATCTGTTGCATTGGAGTTTGTTGTTTCAATTAGGGTTTCATTTTGTTTGCTTCGTTGGTGGATTTTCTAGTATTTTTTTTACCTTTTTCTGTTTTCTTTGGTAGGGTTTTGTTTTCTATTGTAGTGGTTTTGTATATCTGATTTTCCATGAATTTTTAATGACTTTTGTGCTTGATCTATATCGATTCAGATATTAGAGTTGGTTTCCAAGAGATTTTGGTGGATTAGATGTGATTAACATAGTTTCTATAGCTCACAAATCTGTTTTAATTTGCTGATTTGATCGTAGATATCTAACATAGTTTTTATACCTCACAAATTTCTTCCATTATTGAGGTCTTTATTTTGTCCTTCTTGACCATATCCTATCTTATTTCTACTTACTCTTTTTTAGTTTGGTTCTATCAAGTAATTCTGTAGCTACCAAATTTGTCAAATCACTTTGAAAGTCATTCACTAGGTTAGGGAAAACAAGGTTGATGTTTGAGGAGCTGTTGAGCTCTAGCTTTTCTTTTATCCATTTTACTTGATGTTTAAGGAGTTGTTGAGGTTATTGATACCTTTATCTTCTGGGTTAGTTGAGTTTGTAGGGAAGCAAATACCTCAAGCCGATTTTTGTTGCATTTTATAGTTTTATTTCTTTTCTATGTGTGTAACTTGGGTCTCCGAAGTTCATTATTGTGGTTAACTGGCAAATTCGGTAAGGTGCTAATTTGATTCCAAGTTTTGTCAAGATGCATGATTCTGTATCACAAAACCATAGCAGTTAGAAACGTTGTATCCATGTTTCTTAATTTTTCTTCCATATGCCTTAATATTGTACCCTTACATGCCCATTAATTGGTTATTTAATGCTTTTTCTTTTCCTGTTACTGAAGTGTCCCTCTTCTATAAAACCTTGGTTTATATTTGTTATAGAAATGTTTATCACTGTTTCTTCCATATGTTCTTTCGATGTATGAATAATACTTGCTGACTTTAATTGTCATATCATTGGAGAGGTATGCTATATTCCTATCATTTGCTTATATTGTAATTGCATAATGAAATCCTCAAGTTCTTTCCTAGAGAAGAGGAAGAACTTGAACATAGCTTTTATGATAATTACAATATTGAGCCATATTGCAACTCTGCTCATTGCTAGAGGTTTCTTGTTGTGATTGTTTGGATGGCTTAAGACATGGGGTTTTAGGGTACATCAATCTGGATCTTTAATATTTCATTTTTCCCTCAATTTCCGAAGTACATCAATTGCAACGGTTCAAAAGCGTTGCTAAAATTGCAACGGTTCAAAACCGTTGCTAAATTGCAACGGTTCAAAACCGTTGCTAAATTGCAACGGTTCAAAACCGTTGCTAAATTGCAACGGTTTAAAACCGATACTAGCAGACCAAAACCGTTGCTAAATGTGCAACGGTTCAAAACTGATGCTAACTTGCAGCTGCTATTAAATTTTCAACGGTCCAAAATCGATGCTAAATTTGCATAAAATAGACAATCAACATTGCCGAAAAAGAACAAATGATGCAATACGATTTATCCTACAAAATCGTTTAAGAGGTGTTAAGAATGTTATTACTATTTTGGATATGAAGCTGGCCATTTTCTAGTAAATTTTATACCAATCCATGTGAACTTATAAAAAAAATACCAAAAATAATGCTACGCATGCATCTTAATTTTTAGCATACACCTAAATCAATGAATGGACAATAGGGCATTTTGGTCCCTTCTTTGGTGGATATTAGACTCCTATTTTTTTACTTTTGTTTTAGCAAGATCATCACCCTAATTCTTCAAAACAGAAGATTTCACCTATCTAAAATTTTGATCGTTTGAAGGAAAAGCATTTGAATTCTTTGCAAGGATAAAACCCGTGACCACTACAACAAAAAGCTTAATTTGCAACATCCAATTTTTGTACTTTGCAACGGTTTTGAGCTGTTCCACAATTTGACAACGGTTCAAAACCGTTTCAAACATTTATAACCGTTTCAATAATTCATGTACAAAGTTCGTACATGTGTTGGTTTTTGACACAATTCTTATCCGTTTTAAAATATCACAGGAACCGTTTCTTAATCTTAGAAACAGTTCAAAACTGCATTGAAATTGTGATACATTTGTGGACAACGGTTTGAAACCGTTTCGAATGAGTAAGTAAAAGTAAAAAAAAATGGCGCAAACATTTCCCGTGCTTATATACCTTTTATTACCCTTATTCACCTTTTATCTCTTATGCTTCATTTATCGATCTCTCCCCTCTTGTTCTCAAAAACCTTGAAAAACCCTAACCCTGCATTCTCCCCTCACCACCCCTACTCAAAGCATCAACGTCCCTCCCTTAGATTTCTCTCAATCCTCCTCACTACTACCATCCAAAAATGACGAACCCTAATCTCTCCTCTCTGTGTTGCCATTGTCATCGCTCCACGCTATATATTGTTGTTGACATTGTGCTGCACTCGTTGTTCAAGCTCAGCCACCCCACAACAGTCGTTCGATTCTTCCTCTCAGGTATTGTCTTTGTCTCAGTGGAAATCTTTTGTTAGTGTTTTGACAGTGGTCTGAGATTAGGGTCAAAGATTAAAGTTGGGATTTGGGGGGTAGCAATGCTTGAATGTCACGGCTAGAAATTCATGCACCAATAGACCCTAAAGAGGGTGAATCAAGCATTAACCGTGGGAATCAAGCATATATATATTACTTTGTGTGCTCAGATCCAAAGGTTTACGTTGGTCTGTGATTTGAGGATAAGATTAAAGGTGGGATTTTGGGTCTAAGATTAGAATGTTGCAGATTACGTCAAGAAGGGGTTAGCATCTGTTGCATTGGAGTTTGTTGTTTCAATTAGGGTTTCATTTTGTTTGCTTCGTTGGTGGATTTTCTAGTATTTTTTTTACCTTTTTCTGTTTTCTTTGGTAGGGTTTTGTTTTCTATTGTAGTGGTTTTGTATATCTGATTTTCCATGAATTTTTAATGACTTTTGTGCTTGATCTATATCGATTCAGATATTAGAGTTGGTTTCCAAGAGATTTTGGTGGATTAGATGTGATTAACATAGTTTCTATAGCTCACAAATCTGTTTTAATTTGCTGATTTGATCGTAGATATCTAACATAGTTTTTATACCTCACAAATTTCTTCCATTATTGAGGTCTTTATTTTGTCCTTCTTGACCATATCCTATCTTATTTCTACTTACTCTTTTTTAGTTTGGTTCTATCAAGTAATTCTGTAGCTACCAAATTTGTCAAATCACTTTGAAAGTCATTCACTAGGTTAGGGAAAACAAGGTTGATGTTTGAGGAGCTGTTGAGCTCTAGCTTTTCTTTTATCCATTTTACTTGATGTTTAAGGAGTTGTTGAGGTTATTGATACCTTTATCTTCTGGGTTAGTTGAGTTTGTAGGGAAGCAAATACCTCAAGCCGATTTTTGTTGCATTTTATAGTTTTATTTCTTTTCTATGTGTGTAACTTGGGTCTCCGAAGTTCATTATTGTGGTTAACTGGCAAATTCGGTAAGGTGCTAATTTGATTCCAAGTTTTGTCAAGATGCATGATTCTGTATCACAAAACCATAGCAGTTAGAAACGTTGTATCCATGTTTCTTAATTTTTCTTCCATATGCCTTAATATTGTACCCTTACATGCCCATTAATTGGTTATTTAATGCTTTTTCTTTTCCTGTTACTGAAGTGTCCCTCTTCTATAAAACCTTGGTTTATATTTGTTATAGAAATGTTTATCACTGTTTCTTCCATATGTTCTTTCGATGTATGAATAATACTTGCTGACTTTAATTGTCATATCATTGGAGAGGTATGCTATATTCCTATCATTTGCTTATATTGTAATTGCATAATGAAATCCTCAAGTTCTTTCCTAGAGAAGAGGAAGAACTTGAACATAGCTTTTATGATAATTACAATATTGAGCCATATTGCAACTCTGCTCATTGCTAGAGGTTTCTTGTTGTGATTGTTTGGATGGCTTAAGACATGGGGTTTTAGGGTACATCAATCTGGATCTTTAATATTTCATTTTTCCCTCAATTTCCGAAGTACATCAATTGCAACGGTTCAAAAGCGTTGCTAAAATTGCAACGGTTCAAAACCGTTGCTAAATTGCAACGGTTCAAAACCGTTGCTAAATTGCAACGGTTCAAACCGTTGCTAAATTGCAACGGTTTAAAACCGATACTAGCAGACCAAAACCGTTGCTAAATGTGCAACGGTTCAAAACTGATGCTAACTTGCAGCTGCTATTAAATTTTCAACGGTCCAAAATCGATGCTAAATTTGCATAAAATAGACAATCAACATTGCCGAAAAAGAACAAATGATGCAATACGATTTATCCTACAAAATCGTTTAAGAGGTGTTAAGAATGTTATTACTATTTTGGATATGAAGCTGGCCATTTTCTAGTAAATTTTATACCAATCCATGTGAACTTATAAAAAAAATACCAAAAATAATGCTACGCATGCATCTTAATTTTTAGCATACACCTAAATCAATGAATGGACAATAGGGCATTTTGGTCCCTTCTTTGGTGGATATTAGACTCCTATTTTTTTACTTTTGTTTTAGCAAGATCATCACCCTAATTCTTCAAAACAGAAGATTTCACCTATCTAAAATTTTGATCGTTTGAAGGAAAAGCATTTGAATTCTTTGCAAGGATAAAACCCGTGACCACTACAACAAAAAGCTTAATTTGCAACATCCAATTTTTGTACTTTGCAACGGTTTTGAGCTGTTCCACAATTTGACAACGGTTCAAAACCGTTTCAAACATTTATAACCGTTTCAATAATTCATGTACAAAGTTCGTACATGTGTTGGTTTTTGACACAATTCTTATCCCTTTTAAAATATCACAGGAACCGTTTCTTAATCTTAGAAACAGTTCAAAACTGCATTGAAATTGTGATACATTTGTGGACAACGGTTTGAAACCGTTTCGAATGAGTAAGTAAAAGTAAAAAAAAATGGCGCAAACATTTCCCGTGCTTATATACCTTTTATTACCCTTATTCACCTTTTATCTCTTATGCTTCATTTATCGATCTCTCCCCTCTTGTTCTCAAAAACCTTGAAAAACCCTAACCCTGCATTCTCCCCTCACCACCCCTACTCAAAGCATCAACGTCCCTCCCTTAGATTTCTCTCAATCCTCCTCACTACTACCATCCAAAAATGACGAACCCTAATCTCTCCTCTCTGTGTTGCCATTGTCATCGCTCCACGCTATATATTGTTGTTGACATTGTGCTGCACTCGTTGTTCAAGCTCAGCCACCCCACAACAGTCGTTCGATTCTTCCTCTCAGGTATTGTCTTTGTCTCAGTGGAAATCTTTTGTTAGTGTTTTGACAGTGGTCTGAGATTAGGGTCAAAGATTAAAGTTGGGATTTGGGGGGTAGCAATGCTTGAATGTCACGGCTAGAAATTCATGCACCAATAGACCCTAAAGAGGGTGAATCAAGCATTAACCGTGGGAATCAAGCATATATATATTACTTTGTGTGCTCAGATCCAAAGGTTTACGTTGGTCTGTGATTTGAGGATAAGATTAAAGGTGGGATTTTGGGTCTAAGATTAGAATGTTGCAGATTACGTCAAGAAGGGGTTAGCATCTGTTGCATTGGAGTTTGTTGTTTCAATTAGGGTTTCATTTTGTTTGCTTCGTTGGTGGATTTTCTAGTATTTTTTTTACCTTTTTCTGTTTTCTTTGGTAGGGTTTTGTTTTCTATTGTAGTGGTTTTGTATATCTGATTTTCCATGAATTTTTAATGACTTTTGTGCTTGATCTATATCGATTCAGATATTAGAGTTGGTTTCCAAGAGATTTTGGTGGATTAGATGTGATTAACATAGTTTCTATAGCTCACAAATCTGTTTTAATTTGCTGATTTGATCGTAGATATCTAACATAGTTTTTATACCTCACAAATTTCTTCCATTATTGAGGTCTTTATTTTGTCCTTCTTGACCATATCCTATCTTATTTCTACTTACTCTTTTTTAGTTTGGTTCTATCAAGTAATTCTGTAGCTACCAAATTTGTCAAATCACTTTGAAAGTCATTCACTAGGTTAGGGAAAACAAGGTTGATGTTTGAGGAGCTGTTGAGCTCTAGCTTTTCTTTTATCCATTTTACTTGATGTTTAAGGAGTTGTTGAGGTTATTGATACCTTTATCTTCTGGGTTAGTTGAGTTTGTAGGGAAGCAAATACCTCAAGCCGATTTTTGTTGCATTTTATAGTTTTATTTCTTTTCTATGTGTGTAACTTGGGTCTCCGAAGTTCATTATTGTGGTTAACTGGCAAATTCGGTAAGGTGCTAATTTGATTCCAAGTTTTGTCAAGATGCATGATTCTGTATCACAAAACCATAGCAGTTAGAAACGTTGTATCCATGTTTCTTAATTTTTCTTCCATATGCCTTAATATTGTACCCTTAGATGCCCATTAATTGGTTATTTAATGCTTTTTCTTTTCCTGTTACTGAAGTGTCCATCTTCTATAAAACCTTGGTTTATATTTGTTATAGAAATGTTTATCACTGTTTCTTCCATATGTTCTTTCGATGTATGAATAATACTTGCTGACTTTAATTGTCATATCATTGGAGAGGTATGCTATATTCCTATCATTTGCTTATATTGTAATTGCATAATGAAATCCTCAAGTTCTTTCCTAGAGAAGAGGAAGAACTTGAACATAGCTTTTATGATAATTACAATATTGAGCCATATTGCAACTCTGCTCATTGCTAGAGGTTTCTTGTTGTGATTGTTTGGATGGCTTAAGACATGGGGTTTTAGGGTACATCAATCTGGATCTTTAATATTTCATTTTTCCCTCAATTTCCGAAGTACATCAATTGCAACGGTTCAAAAGCGTTGCTAAAATTGCAACGGTTCAAGACCGTTGCTAAAATTGCAACGGTTCAAAACCGTTGCTAAATTGCAACGGTTCAAAACCGTTGCTAAATTTCAACGATTTAAAACCGATACTAGCAGACCAAAACCGTTGCTAAATGTGCCACGGTTCAAAATTGATGCTAACTTGCAGCTGCTATTAAATTTTCAACGGTCCAAAATCGATGCTAAATTTGCATAAAATAGACAATCAACATTGCCGAAAAAGAACAAATGATGCAATACGATTTATCCTACAAAATCGTTTAAGAGGTGTTAAGAATGTTATTACTATTTTGGATATGAAGCTGGCCATTTTCTAGTAAATTTTATACCAATCCATGTGAACTTATAAAAAAAATACCAAAAATAATGCTACGCATGCATCTTAATTTTTAGCATACACCTAAATCAATGAATGGACAATAGGGCATTTTGGTCCCTTCTTTGGTGGATATTAGACTCCTATTTTTTTACTTTTGTTTTAGCAAGATCATCACCCTAATTCTTCAAAACAGAAGATTTCACCTATCTAAAATTTTGATCGTTTGAAGGAAAAGCATTTGAATTCTTTGCAAGGATAAAACCCGTGACCACTACAACAAAAAGCTTAATTTGCAACATCCAATTTTTGTACTTTGCAACGGTTTTGAGCTGTTCCACAATTTGACAACGGTTCAAAACCGTTTCAAACATTTATAACCGTTTCAATAATTCATGTACAAAGTTCGTACATGTGTTGGTTTTTGACACAATTCTTATCCGTTTTAAAATATCACAGGAACCGTTTCTTAATCTTAGAAACAGTTCAAAACTGCATTGAAATTGTGATACATTTGTGGACAACGGTTTGAAACCGTTTCGAATGAGTAAGTAAAAGTAAAAAAAAATGGCGCAAACATTTCCCGTGCTTATATACCTTTTATTACCCTTATTCACCTTTTATCTCTTATGCTTCATTTATCGATCTCTCCCCTCTTGTTCTCAAAAACCTTGAAAAACCCTAACCCTGCATTCTCCCCTCACCACCCCTACTCAAAGCATCAACGTCCCTCCCTTAGATTTCTCTCAATCCTCCTCACTACTACCATCCAAAAATGACGAACCCTAATCTCTCCTCTCTGTGTTGCCATTGTCATCGCTCCACGCTATATATTGTTGTTGACATTGTGCTGCACTCGTTGTTCAAGCTCAGGCACCCCACAAGAGTCGTTCGATTCTTCCTCTCAGGTATTGTCTTTGTCTCAGTGGAAATCTTTTGTTAGTGTTTTGACAGTGGTCTGAGATTAGGGTCAAAGATTAAAGTTGGGATTTGGGGGGTAGCAATGCTTGAATGTCACGGCTAGAAATTCATGCACCAATAGACCCTAAAGAGGGTGAATCAAGCATTAACCGTGGGAATCAAGCATATATATATTACTTTGTGTGCTCAGATCCAAAGGTTTACGTTGGTCTGTGATTTGAGGATAAGATTAAAAGTGGGATTTTGGGTCTAAGATTAGAATGTTGCAGATTACGTCAAGAAGGGGTTAGCATCTGTTGCATTGGAGTTTGTTGTTTCAATTAGGGTTTCATTTTGTTTGCTTCGTTGGTGGATTTTCTAGTATTTTTTTTACCTTTTTCTGTTTTCTTTGGTAGGGTTTTGTTTTCTATTGTAGTGGTTTTGTATATCTGATTTTCCATGAATTTTTAATGACTTTTGTGCTTGATCTATATCGATTCAGATATTAGAGTTGGTTTCCAAGAGATTTTGGTGGATTAGATGTGATTAACATAGTTTCTATAGCTCACAAATCTGTTTTAATTTGCTGATTTGATCGTAGATATCTAACATAGTTTTTATACCTCACAAATTTCTTCCATTATTGAGGTCTTTATTTTGTCCTTCTTGACCATATCCTATCTTATTTCTACTTACTCTTTTTTAGTTTGGTTCTATCAAGTAATTCTGTAGCTACCAAATTTGTCAAATCACTTTGAAAGTCATTCACTAGGTTAGGGAAAACAAGGTTGATGTTTGAGGAGCTGTTGAGCTCTAGCTTTTCTTTTATCCATTTTACTTGATGTTTAAGGAGTTGTTGAGGTTATTGATACCTTTATCTTCTGGGTTAGTTGAGTTTGTAGGGAAGCAAATACCTCAAGCCGATTTTTGTTGCATTTTATAGTTTTATTTCTTTTCTATGTGTGTAACTTGGGTCTCCGAAGTTCATTATTGTGGTTAACTGGCAAATTCGGTAAGGTGCTAATTTGATTCCAAGTTTTGTCAAGATGCATGATTCTGTATCACAAAACCATAGCAGTTAGAAACGTTGTATCCATGTTTCTTAATTTTTCTTCCATATGCCTTAATATTGTACCCTTACATGCCCATTAATTGGTTATTTAATGCTTTTTCTTTTCCTGTTACTGAAGTGTCCCTCTTCTATAAAACCTTGGTTTATATTTGTTATAGAAATGTTTATCACTGTTTCTTCCATATGTTCTTTCGATGTATGAATAATACTTGCTGACTTTAATTGTCATATCATTGGAGAGGTATGCTATATTCCTATCATTTGCTTATATTGTAATTGCATAATGAAATCCTCAAGTTCTTTCCTAGAGAAGAGGAAGAACTTGAACATAGCTTTTATGATAATTACAATATTGAGCCATATTGCAACTCTGCTCATTGCTAGAGGTTTCTTGTTGTGATTGTTTGGATGGCTTAAGACATGGGGTTTTAGGGTACATCAATCTGGATCTTTAATATTTCATTTTTCCCTCAATTTCCGAAGTACATAAATTGCAACGGTTCAAAAGCGTTGCTAAAATTGCAACGGTTCAAAAGCGTTGCTAAAATTGCAACGGTTCAAAACCGTTGCTAAATTGCTACGGTTTAAAACCGTTGCTAAATTTCAACGATTTAAAACCGATACTAGCAGACCAAAACCGTTGATAAATGTGCAACGGTTCAAAACTGATGCTAACTTGCAGCTGCTATTAAATTTTCAACGGTCCAAAATCGATGCTAAATTTGCATAAAATAGACAATCAACATTGCCGAAAAAGAACAAATGATGCAATACGATTTATCCTACAAAATCGTTTAAGAGGTGTTAAGAATGTTATTACTATTTTGGATATGAAGCTGGCCATTTTCTAGTAAATTTTATACCAATCCATGTGAACTTATAAAAAAAATACCAAAAATAATGCTACGCATGCATCTTAATTTTTAGCATACACCTAAATCAATGAATGGACAATAGGGCATTTTGGTCCCTTCTTTGGTGGATATTAGACTCCTATTTTTTTACTTTTGTTTTAGCAAGATCATCACCCTAATTCTTCAAAACAGCAGATTTCACCTATCTAAAATTTTGATCGTTTGAAGGAAAAGCATTTGAATTCTTTGCAAGGATAAAACCCGTGACCACTACAACAAAAAGCTTAATTTGCAACATCCAATTTTTGTACTTTGCAACGGTTTTGAGCTGTTCCACAATTTGACAACGGTTCAAAACCGTTTCAAACATTTATAACCGTTTCAATAATTCATGTACAAAGTTCGTACATGTGTTGGTTTTTGACACAATTCTTATCCGTTTTAAAATATCACAGGAACCGTTTCTTAATCTTAGAAACAGTTCAAAACTGCATTGAAATTGTGATACATTTGTGGACAACGGTTTGAAACCGTTTCGAATGAGTAAGTAAAAGTAAAAAAAAATGGCGCAAACATTTCCCGTGCTTATATACCTTTTATTACCCTTATTCACCTTTTATCTCTTATGCTTCATTTATCGATCTCTCCCCTCTTGTTCTCAAAAACCTTGAAAAACCCTAACCCTGCATTCTCCCCTCACCACCCCTACTCAAAGCATCAACGTCCCTCCCTTAGATTTCTCTCAATCCTCCTCACTACTACCATCCAAAAATGACGAACCCTAATCTCTCCTCTCTGTGTTGCCATTGTCATCGCTCCACGCTATATATTGTTGTTGACATTGTGCTGCACTCGTTGTTCAAGCTCAGCCACCCCACAAGAGTCGTTCGATTCTTCCTCTCAGGTATTGTCTTTGTCTCAGTGGAAATCTTTTGTTAGTGTTTTGACAGTGGTCTGAGATTAGGGTCAAAGATTAAAGTTGGGATTTGGGGGGTAGCAATGCTTGAATGTCACGGCTAGAAATTCATGCACCAATAGACCCTAAAGAGGGTGAATCAAGCATTAACCGTGGGAATCAAGCATATATATATTACTTTGTGTGCTCAGATCCAAAGGTTTACATTGGTCTGTGATTTGAGGATAAGATTAAAGGTGGGATTTTGGGTCTAAGATTAGAATGTTGCAGATTACGTCAAGAAGGGGTTAGCATCTGTTGCATTGGAGTTTGTTGTTTCAATTAGGGTTTCATTTTGTTTGCTTCGTTGGTGGATTTTCTAGTATTTTTTTTACCTTTTTCTGTTTTCTTTGGTAGGGTTTTGTTTTCTATTGTAGTGGTTTTGTATATCTGATTTTCCATGAATTTTTAATGACTTTTGTGCTTGATCTATATCGATTCAGATATTAGAGTTGGTTTCCAAGAGATTTTGGTGGATTAGATGTGATTAACATAGTTTCTATAGCTCACAAATCTGTTTTAATTTGCTGATTTGATCGTAGATATCTAACATAGTTTTTATACCTCACAAATTTCTTCCATTATTGAGGTCTTTATTTTGTCCTTCTTGACCATATCCTATCTTATTTCTACTTACTCTTTTTTAGTTTGGTTCTATCAAGTAATTCTGTAGCTACCAAATTTGTCAAATCACTTTGAAAGTCATTCACTAGGTTAGGGAAAACAAGGTTGATGTTTGAGGAGCTGTTGAGCTCTAGCTTTTCTTTTATCCATTTTACTTGATGTTTAAGGAGTTGTTGAGGTTATTGATACCTTTATCTTCTGGGTTAGTTGAGTTTGTAGGGAAGCAAATACCTCAAGCCGATTTTTGTTGCATTTTATAGTTTTATTTCTTTTCTATGTGTGTAACTTGGGTCTCCGAAGTTCATTATTGTGGTTAACTGGCAAATTCGGTAAGGTGCTAATTTGATTCCAAGTTTTGTCAAGATGCATGATTCTGTATCACAAAACCATAGCAGTTAGAAACGTTGTATCCATGTTTCTTAATTTTTCTTCCATATGCCTTAATATTGTACCCTTAGATGCCCATTAATTGGTTATTTAATGCTTTTTCTTTTCCTGTTACTGAAGTGTCCATCTTCTATAAAACCTTGGTTTATATTTGTTATAGAAATGTTTATCACTGTTTCTTCCATATGTTCTTTCGATGTATGAATAATACTTGCTGACTTTAATTGTCATATCATTGGAGAGGTATGCTATATTCCTATCATTTGCTTATATTGTAATTGCATAATGAAATCCTCAAGTTCTTTCCTAGAGAAGAGGAAGAACTTGAACATAGCTTTTATGATAATTACAATATTGAGCCATATTGCAACTCTGCTCATTGCTAGAGGTTTCTTGTTGTGATTGTTTGGATGGCTTAAGACATGGGGTTTTAGGGTACATCAATCTGGATCTTTAATATTTCATTTTTCCCTCAATTTCCGAAGTACATCAATTGCAACGGTTCAAAAGCGTTGCTAAAATTGCAACGGTTCAAAACCGTTGCTAAATTGCAACGGTTCAAAACCGTTGCTAAATTGCAACGGTTCAAAACCGTTGCTAAATTTCAACGATTTAAAACCGATACTAGCAGACCAAAACCGTTGCTAAATGTGCCACGGTTCAAAACTGATGCTAACTTGCAGCTGCTATTAAATTTTCAACGGTCCAAAATCGATGCTAAATTTGCATAAAATAGACAATCAACATTGCCGAAAAAGAACAAATGATGCAATACGATTTATCCTACAAAATCGTTTAAGAGGTGTTAAGAATGTTATTACTATTTTGGATATGAAGCTGGCCATTTTCTAGTAAATTTTATACCAATCCATGTGAACTTATAAAAAAAATACCAAAAATAATGCTACGCATGCATCTTAATTTTTAGCATACACCTAAATCAATGAATGGACAATAGGGCATTTTGGTCCCTTCTTTGGTGGATATTAGACTCCTATTTTTTTACTTTTGTTTTAGCAAGATCATCACCCTAATTCTTCAAAACAGAAGATTTCACCTATCTAAAATTTTGATCGTTTGAAGGAAAAGCATTTGAATTCTTTGCAAGGATAAAACCCGTGACCACTACAACAAAAAGCTTAATTTGCAACATCCAATTTTTGTACTTTGCAACGGTTTTGAGCTGTTCCACAATTTGACAACGGTTCAAAACCGTTTCAAACATTTATAACCGTTTCAATAATTCATGTACAAAGTTCGTACATGTGTTGGTTTTTGACACAATTCTTATCCGTTTTAAAATATCACAGGAACCGTTTCTTAATCTTAGAAACAGTTCAAAACTGCATTGAAATTGTGATACATTTGTGGACAACGGTTTGAAACCGTTTCGAATGAGTAAGTAAAAGTAAAAAAAAATGGCGCAAACATTTCCCGTGCTTATATACCTTTTATTACCCTTATTCACCTTTTATCTCTTATGCTTCATTTATCGATCTCTCCCCTCTTGTTCTCAAAAACCTTGAAAAACCCTAACCCTGCATTCTCCCCTCACCACCCCTACTCAAAGCATCAACGTCCCTCCCTTAGATTTCTCTCAATCCTCCTCACTACTACCATCCAAAAATGACGAACCCTAATCTCTCCTCTCTGTGTTGCCATTGTCATCGCTCCACGCTATATATTGTTGTTGACATTGTGCTGCACTCGTTGTTCAAGCTCAGCCACCCCACAACAGTCGTTCGATTCTTCCTCTCAGGTATTGTCTTTGTCTCAGTGGAAATCTTTTGTTAGTGTTTTGACAGTGGTCTGAGATTAGGGTCAAAGATTAAAGTTGGGATTTGGGGGGTAGCAATGCTTGAATGTCACGGCTAGAAATTCATGCACCAATAGACCCTAAAGAGGGTGAATCAAGCATTAACCGTGGGAATCAAGCATATATATATTACTTTGTGTGCTCAGATCCAAAGGTTTACGTTGGTCTGTGATTTGAGGATAAGATTAAAGGTGGGATTTTGGGTCTAAGATTAGAATGTTGCAGATTACGTCAAGAAGGGGTTAGCATCTGTTGCATTGGAGTTTGTTGTTTCAATTAGGGTTTCATTTTGTTTGCTTCGTTGGTGGATTTTCTAGTATTTTTTTTACCTTTTTCTGTTTTCTTTGGTAGGGTTTTGTTTTCTATTGTAGTGGTTTTGTATATCTGATTTTCCATGAATTTTTAATGACTTTTGTGCTTGATCTATATCGATTCAGATATTAGAGTTGGTTTCCAAGAGATTTTGGTGGATTAGATGTGATTAACATAGTTTCTATAGCTCACAAATCTGTTTTAATTTGCTGATTTGATCGTAGATATCTAACATAGTTTTTATACCTCACAAATTTCTTCCATTATTGAGGTCTTTATTTTGTCCTTCTTGACCATATCCTATCTTATTTCTACTTACTCTTTTTTAGTTTGGTTCTATCAAGTAATTCTGTAGCTACCAAATTTGTCAAATCACTTTGAAAGTCATTCACTAGGTTAGGGAAAACAAGGTTGATGTTTGAGGAGCTGTTGAGCTCTAGCTTTTCTTTTATCCATTTTACTTGATGTTTAAGGAGTTGTTGAGGTTATTGATACCTTTATCTTCTGGGTTAGTTGAGTTTGTAGGGAAGCAAATACCTCAAGCCGATTTTTGTTGCATTTTATAGTTTTATTTCTTTTCTATGTGTGTAACTTGGGTCTCCGAAGTTCATTATTGTGGTTAACTGGCAAATTCGGTAAGGTGCTAATTTTATTCCAAGTTTTGTCAAGATGCATGATTCTGTATCACAAAACCATAGCAGTTAGAAACGTTGTATCCATGTTTCTTAATTTTTCTTCCATATGCCTTAATATTGTACCCTTACATGCCCATTAATTGGTTATTTAATGCTTTTTCTTTTCCTGTTACTGAAGTGTCCCTCTTCTATAAAACCTTGGTTTATATTTGTTATAGAAATGTTTATCACTGTTTCTTCCATATGTTCTTTCGATGTATGAATAATACTTGCTGACTTTAATTGTCATATCATTGGAGAGGTATGCTATATTCCTATCATTTGCTTATATTGTAATTGCATAATGAAATCCTCAAGTTCTTTCCTAGAGAAGAGGAAGAACTTGAACATAGCTTTTATGATAATTACAATATTGAGCCATATTGCAACTCTGCTCATTGCTAGAGGTTTCTTGTTGTGATTGTTTGGATGGCTTAAGACATGGGGTTTTAGGGTACATCAATCTGGATCTTTAATATTTCATTTTTCCCTCAATTTCCGAAGTACATCAATTGCAACGGTTCAAAAGCGTTGCTAAAATTGCAACGGTTCAAAACCGTTGCTAAATTGCAACGGTTCAAAACCGTTGCTAAATTGCAACGGTTCAAAACCGTTGCTAAATTGCAACGGTTTAAAACCGATACTAGCAGACCAAAACCGTTGCTAAATGTGCAACGGTTCAAAACTGATGCTAACTTGCAGCTGCTATTAAATTTTCAACGGTCCAAAATCGATGCTAAATTTGCATAAAATAGACAATCAACATTGCCGAAAAAGAACAAATGATGCAATACGATTTATCCTACAAAATCGTTTAAGAGGTGTTAAGAATGTTATTACTATTTTGGATATGAAGCTGGCCATTTTCTAGTAAATTTTATACCAATCCATGTGAACTTATAAAAAAAATACCAAAAATAATGCTACGCATGCATCTTAATTTTTAGCATACACCTAAATCAATGAATGGACAATAGGGCATTTTGGTCCCTTCTTTGGTGGATATTAGACTCCTATTTTTTTACTTTTGTTTTAGCAAGATCATCACCCTAATTCTTCAAAACAGAAGATTTCACCTATCTAAAATTTTGATCGTTTGAAGGAAAAGCATTTGAATTCTTTGCAAGGATAAAACCCGTGACCACTACAACAAAAAGCTTAATTTGCAACATCCAATTTTTGTACTTTGCAACGGTTTTGAGCTGTTCCACAATTTGACAACGGTTCAAAACCGTTTCAAACATTTATAACCGTTTCAATAATTCATGTACAAAGTTCGTACATGTGTTGGTTTTTGACACAATTCTTATCCCTTTTAAAATATCACAGGAACCGTTTCTTAATCTTAGAAACAGTTCAAAACTGCATTGAAATTGTGATACATTTGTGGACAACGGTTTGAAACCGTTTCGAATGAGTAAGTAAAAGTAAAAAAAAATGGCGCAAACATTTCCCGTGCTTATATACCTTTTATTACCCTTATTCACCTTTTATCTCTTATGCTTCATTTATCGATCTCTCCCCTCTTGTTCTCAAAAACCTTGAAAAACCCTAACCCTGCATTCTCCCCTCACCACCCCTACTCAAAGCATCAACGTCCCTCCCTTAGATTTCTCTCAATCCTCCTCACTACTACCATCCAAAAATGACGAACCCTAATCTCTCCTCTCTGTGTTGCCATTGTCATCGCTCCACGCTATATATTGTTGTTGACATTGTGCTGCACTCGTTGTTCAAGCTCAGCCACCCCACAACAGTCGTTCGATTCTTCCTCTCAGGTATTGTCTTTGTCTCAGTGGAAATCTTTTGTTAGTGTTTTGACAGTGGTCTGAGATTAGGGTCAAAGATTAAAGTTGGGATTTGGGGGGTAACAATGCTTGAATGTCACGGCTAGAAATTCATGCACCAATAGACCCTAAAGAGGGTGAATCAAGCATTAACCGTGGGAATCAAGCATATATATATTACTTTGTGTGCTCAGATCCAAAGGTTTACGTTGGTCTGTGATTTGAGGATAAGATTAAAGGTGGGATTTTGGGTCTAAGATTAGAATGTTGCAGATTACGTCAAGAAGGGGTTAGCATCTGTTGCATTGGAGTTTGTTGTTTCAATTAGGGTTTCATTTTGTTTGCTTCGTTGGTGGATTTTCTAGTATTTTTTTTACCTTTTTCTGTTTTCTTTGGTAGGGTTTTGTTTTCTATTGTAGTGGTTTTGTATATCTGATTTTCCATGAATTTTTAATGACTTTTGTGCTTGATCTATATCGATTCAGATATTAGAGTTGGTTTCCAAGAGATTTTGGTGGATTAGATGTGATTAACATAGTTTCTATAGCTCACAAATCTGTTTTAATTTGCTGATTTGATCGTAGATATCTAACATAGTTTTTATACCTCACAAATTTCTTCCATTATTGAGGTCTTTATTTTGTCCTTCTTGACCATATCCTATCTTATTTCTACTTACTCTTTTTTAGTTTGGTTCTATCAAGTAATTCTGTAGCTACCAAATTTGTCAAATCACTTTGAAAGTCATTCACTAGGTTAGGGAAAACAAGGTTGATGTTTGAGGAGCTGTTGAGCTCTAGCTTTTCTTTTATCCATTTTACTTGATGTTTAAGGAGTTGTTGAGGTTATTGATACCTTTATCTTCTGGGTTAGTTGAGTTTGTAGGGAAGCAAATACCTCAAGCCGATTTTTGTTGCATTTTATAGTTTTATTTCTTTTCTATGTGTGTAACTTGGGTCTCCGAAGTTCATTATTGTGGTTAACTGGCAAATTCGGTAAGGTGCTAATTTGATTCCAAGTTTTGTCAAGATGCATGATTCTGTATCACAAAACCATAGCAGTTAGAAACGTTGTATCCATGTTTCTTAATTTTTCTTCCATATGCCTTAATATTGTACCCTTACATGCCCATTAATTGGTTATTTAATGCTTTTTCTTTTCCTGTTACTGAAGTGTCCCTCTTCTATAAAACCTTGGTTTATATTTGTTATAGAAATGTTTATCACTGTTTCTTCCATATGTTCTTTCGATGTATGAATAATACTTGCTGACTTTAATTGTCATATCATTGGAGAGGTATGCTATATTCCTATCATTTGCTTATATTGTAATTGCATAATGAAATCCTCAAGTTCTTTCCTAGAGAAGAGGAAGAACTTGAACATAGCTTTTATGATAATTACAATATTGAGCCATATTGCAACTCTGCTCATTGCTAGAGGTTTCTTGTTGTGATTGTTTGGATGGCTTAAGACATGGGGTTTTAGGGTACATCAATCTGGATCTTTAATATTTCATTTTTCCCTCAATTTCCGAAGTACATCAATTGCAACGGTTCAAAAGCGTTGCTAAAATTGCAACGGTTCAAAACCGTTGCTAAAATTGCAACGGTTCAAAACCGTTGCTAAATTGCAACGGTTCAAAACCGTTGCTAAATTGCAACTGTTTAAAACCGATACTAGCAGACCAAAACCGTTGCTAAATGTGCAACGGTTCAAAACTGATGCTAACTTGCAGCTGCTATTAAATTTTCAACGGTCCAAAATCGATGCTAAATTTGCATAAAATAGACAATCAACATTGCCGAAAAAGAACAAATGATGCAATACGATTTATCCTACAAAATCGTTTAAGAGGTGTTAAGAATGTTATTACTATTTTGGATATGAAGCTGGCCATTTTCTAGTAAATTTTATACCAATCCATGTGAACTTATAAAAAAAATACCAAAAATAATGCTACGCATGCATCTTAATTTTTAGCATACACCTAAATCAATGAATGGACAATAGGGCATTTTGGTCCCTTCTTTGGTGGATATTAGACTCCTATTTTTTTACTTTTGTTTTAGCAAGATCATCACCCTAATTCTTCAAAACAGAAGATTTCACCTATCTAAAATTTTGATCGTTTGAAGGAAAAGCATTTGAATTCTTTGCAAGGATAAAACCCGTGACCACTACAACAAAAAGCTTAATTTGCAACATCCAATTTTTGTACTTTGCAACGGTTTTGAGCTGTTCCACAATTTGACAACGGTTCAAAACCGTTTCAAACATTTATAACCGTTTCAATAATTCATGTACAAAGTTCGTACATGTGTTGGTTTTTGACACAATTCTTATCCCTTTTAAAATATCACAGGAACCGTTTCTTAATCTTAGAAACAGTTCAAAACTGCATTGAAATTGTGATACATTTGTGGACAACGGTTTGAAACCGTTTCGAATGAGTAAGTAAAAGTAAAAAAAAATGGCGCAAACATTTCCCGTGCTTATATACCTTTTATTACCCTTATTCACCTTTTATCTCTTATGCTTCATTTATCGATCTCTCCCCTCTTGTTCTCAAAAACCTTGAAAAACCCTAACCCTGCATTCTCCCCTCACCACCCCTACTCAAAGCATCAACGTCCCTCCCTTAGATTTCTCTCAATCCTCCTCACTACTACCATCCAAAAATGACGAACCCTAATCTCTCCTCTCTGTGTTGCCATTGTCATCGCTCCACGCTATATATTGTTGTTGACATTGTGCTGCACTCGTTGTTCAAGCTCAGCCACCCCACAACAGTCGTTCGATTCTTCCTCTCAGGTATTGTCTTTGTCTCAGTGGAAATCTTTTGTTAGTGTTTTGACAGTGGTCTGAGATTAGGGTCAAAGATTAAAGTTGGGATTTGGGGGGTAACAATGCTTGAATGTCACGGCTAGAAATTCATGCACCAATAGACCCTAAAGAGGGTGAATCAAGCATTAACCGTGGGAATCAAGCATATATATATTACTTTGTGTGCTCAGATCCAAAGGTTTACGTTGGTCTGTGATTTGAGGATAAGATTAAAGGTGGGATTTTGGGTCTAAGATTAGAATGTTGCAGATTACGTCAAGAAGGGGTTAGCATCTGTTGCATTGGAGTTTGTTGTTTCAATTAGGGTTTCATTTTGTTTGCTTCGTTGGTGGATTTTCTAGTATTTTTTTTACCTTTTTCTGTTTTCTTTGGTAGGGTTTTGTTTTCTATTGTAGTGGTTTTGTATATCTGATTTTCCATGAATTTTTAATGACTTTTGTGCTTGATCTATATCGATTCAGATATTAGAGTTGGTTTCCAAGAGATTTTGGTGGATTAGATGTGATTAACATAGTTTCTATAGCTCACAAATCTGTTTTAATTTGCTGATTTGATCGTAGATATCTAACATAGTTTTTATACCTCACAAATTTCTTCCATTATTGAGGTCTTTATTTTGTCCTTCTTGACCATATCCTATCTTATTTCTACTTACTCTTTTTTAGTTTGGTTCTATCAAGTAATTCTGTAGCTACCAAATTTGTCAAATCACTTTGAAAGTCATTCACTAGGTTAGGGAAAACAAGGTTGATGTTTGAGGAGCTGTTGAGCTCTAGCTTTTCTTTTATCCATTTTACTTGATGTTTAAGGAGTTGTTGAGGTTATTGATACCTTTATCTTCTGGGTTAGTTGAGTTTGTAGGGAAGCAAATACCTCAAGCCGATTTTTGTTGCATTTTATAGTTTTATTTCTTTTCTATGTGTGTAACTTGGGTCTCCGAAGTTCATTATTGTGGTTAACTGGCAAATTCGGTAAGGTGCTAATTTGATTCCAAGTTTTGTCAAGATGCATGATTCTGTATCACAAAACCATAGCAGTTAGAAACGTTGTATCCATGTTTCTTAATTTTTCTTCCATATGCCTTAATATTGTACCCTTACATGCCCATTAATTGGTTATTTAATGCTTTTTCTTTTCCTGTTACTGAAGTGTCCCTCTTCTATAAAACCTTGGTTTATATTTGTTATAGAAATGTTTATCACTGTTTCTTCCATATGTTCTTTCGATGTATGAATAATACTTGCTGACTTTAATTGTCATATCATTGGAGAGGTATGCTATATTCCTATCATTTGCTTATATTGTAATTGCATAATGAAATCCTCAAGTTCTTTCCTAGAGAAGAGGAAGAACTTGAACATAGCTTTTATGATAATTACAATATTGAGCCATATTGCAACTCTGCTCATTGCTAGAGGTTTCTTGTTGTGATTGTTTGGATGGCTTAAGACATGGGGTTTTAGGGTACATCAATCTGGATCTTTAATATTTCATTTTTCCCTCAATTTCCGAAGTACATCAATTGCAACGGTTCAAAAGCGTTGCTAAAATTGCAACGGTTCAAGACCGTTGCTAAAATTGCAACGGTTCAAACCGTTGCTAAATTGCAACGGTTCAAAACCGTTGCTAAATTTCAACGATTTAAAACCGATACTAGCAGACCAAAACCGTTGCTAAATGTGCCACGGTTCAAAATTGATGCTAACTTGCAGCTGCTATTAAATTTTCAACGGTCCAAAATCGATGCTAAATTTGCATAAAATAGACAATCAACATTGCCGAAAAAGAACAAATGATGCAATACGATTTATCCTACAAAATCGTTTAAGAGGTGTTAAGAATGTTATTACTATTTTGGATATGAAGCTGGCCATTTTCTAGTAAATTTTATACCAATCCATGTGAACTTATAAAAAAAATACCAAAAATAATGCTACGCATGCATCTTAATTTTTAGCATACACCTAAATCAATGAATGGACAATAGGGCATTTTGGTCCCTTCTTTGGTGGATATTAGACTCCTATTTTTTTACTTTTGTTTTAGCAAGATCATCACCCTAATTCTTCAAAACAGAAGATTTCACCTATCTAAAATTTTGATCGTTTGAAGGAAAAGCATTTGAATTCTTTGCAAGGATAAAACCCGTGACCACTACAACAAAAAGCTTAATTTGCAACATCCAATTTTTGTACTTTGCAACGGTTTTGAGCTGTTCCACAATTTGACAACGGTTCAAAACCGTTTCAAACATTTATAACCGTTTCAATAATTCATGTACAAAGTTCGTACATGTGTTGGTTTTTGACACAATTCTTATCCGTTTTAAAATATCACAGGAACCGTTTCTTAATCTTAGAAACAGTTCAAAACTGCATTGAAATTGTGATACATTTGTGGACAACGGTTTGAAACCGTTTCGAATGAGTAAGTAAAAGTAAAAAAAAATGGCGCAAACATTTCCCGTGCTTATATACCTTTTATTACCCTTATTCACCTTTTATCTCTTATGCTTCATTTATCGATCTCTCCCCTCTTGTTCTCAAAAACCTTGAAAAACCCTAACCCTGCATTCTCCCCTCACCACCCCTACTCAAAGCATCAACGTCCCTCCCTTAGATTTCTCTCAATCCTCCTCACTACTACCATCCAAAAATGACGAACCCTAATCTCTCCTCTCTGTGTTGCCATTGTCATCGCTCCACGCTATATATTGTTGTTGACATTGTGCTGCACTCGTTGTTCAAGCTCAGCCACCCCACAACAGTCGTTCGATTCTTCCTCTCAGGTATTGTCTTTGTCTCAGTGGAAATCTTTTGTTAGTGTTTTGACAGTGGTCTGAGATTAGGGTCAAAGATTAAAGTTGGGATTTGGGGGGTAGCAATGCTTGAATGTCACGGCTAGAAATTCATGCACCAATAGACCCTAAAGAGGGTGAATCAAGCATTAACCGTGGGAATCAAGCATATATATATTACTTTGTGTGCTCAGATCCAAAGGTTTACGTTGGTCTGTGATTTGAGGATAAGATTAAAGGTGGGATTTTGGGTCTAAGATTAGAATGTTGCAGATTACGTCAAGAAGGGGTTAGCATCTGTTGCATTGGAGTTTGTTGTTTCAATTAGGGTTTCATTTTGTTTGCTTCGTTGGTGGATTTTCTAGTATTTTTTTTACCTTTTTCTGTTTTCTTTGGTAGGGTTTTGTTTTCTATTGTAGTGGTTTTGTATATCTGATTTTCCATGAATTTTTAATGACTTTTGTGCTTGATCTATATCGATTCAGATATTAGAGTTGGTTTCCAAGAGATTTTGGTGGATTAGATGTGATTAACATAGTTTCTATAGCTCACAAATCTGTTTTAATTTGCTGATTTGATCGTAGATATCTAACATAGTTTTTATACCTCACAAATTTCTTCCATTATTGAGGTCTTTATTTTGTCCTTCTTGACCATATCCTATCTTATTTCTACTTACTCTTTTTTAGTTTGGTTCTATCAAGTAATTCTGTAGCTACCAAATTTGTCAAATCACTTTGAAAGTCATTCACTAGGTTAGGGAAAACAAGGTTGATGTTTGAGGAGCTGTTGAGCTCTAGCTTTTCTTTTATCCATTTTACTTGATGTTTAAGGAGTTGTTGAGGTTATTGATACCTTTATCTTCTGGGTTAGTTGAGTTTGTAGGGAAGCAAATACCTCAAGCCGATTTTTGTTGCATTTTATAGTTTTATTTCTTTTCTATGTGTGTAACTTGGGTCTCCGAAGTTCATTATTGTGGTTAACTGGCAAATTCGGTAAGGTGCTAATTTGATTCCAAGTTTTGTCAAGATGCATGATTCTGTATCACAAAACCATAGCAGTTAGAAACGTTGTATCCATGTTTCTTAATTTTTCTTCCATATGCCTTAATATTGTACCCTTAGATGCCCATTAATTGGTTATTTAATGCTTTTTCTTTTCCTGTTACTGAAGTGTCCCTCTTCTATAAAACCTTGGTTTATATTTGTTATAGAAATGTTTATCACTGTTTCTTCCATATGTTCTTTCGATGTATGAATAATACTTGCTGACTTTAATTGTCATATCATTGGAGAGGTATGCTATATTCCTATCATTTGCTTATATTGTAATTGCATAATGAAATCCTCAAGTTCTTTCCTAGAGAAGAGGAAGAACTTGAACATAGCTTTTATGATAATTACAATATTGAGCCATATTGCAACTCTGCTCATTGCTAGAGGTTTCTTGTTGTGATTGTTTGGATGGCTTAAGACATGGGGTTTTAGGGTACATCAATCTGGATCTTTAATATTTCATTTTTCCCTCAATTTCCGAAGTACATCAATTGCAACGGTTCAAAAGCGTTGCTAAAATTGCAACGGTTCAAAGACCGTTGCTAAAATGCTAAAATTGCAACGGTTCAAAACCGTTGCTAAATTGCAACGGTTCAAAACCGTTGCTAAATTTCAACGATTTAAAACCGATACTAGCAGACCAAAACCGTTGCTAAATGTGCCACGGTTCAAAACTGATGCTAACTTGCAGCTGCTATTAAATTTTCAACGGTCCAAAATCGATGCTAAATTTGCATAAAATAGACAATCAACATTGCCGAAAAAGAACAAATGATGCAATACGATTTATCCTACAAAATCGTTTAAGAGGTGTTTAAGAATGTTATTACTATTTTGGATATGAAGCTGGCCATTTTCTAGTAAATTTTATACCAATCCATGTGAACTTATAAAAAAAATACCAAAAATAATGCTACGCATGCATCTTAATTTTTAGCATACACCTAAATCAATGAATGGACAATAGGGCATTTTGGTCCCTTCTTTGGTGGATATTAGACTCCTATTTTTTTACTTTTGTTTTAGCAAGATCATCACCCTAATTCTTCAAAACAGCAGATTTCACCTATCTAAAATTTTGATCGTTTGAAGGAAAAGCATTTGAATTCTTTGCAAGGATAAAACCCGTGACCACTACAACAAAAAGCTTAATTTGCAACATCCAATTTTTGTACTTTGCAACGGTTTTGAGCTGTTCCACAATTTGACAACGGTTCAAAACCGTTTCAAACATTTATAACCGTTTCAATAATTCATGTACAAAGTTCGTACATGTGTTGGTTTTTGACACAATTCTTATCCGTTTTAAAATATCACAGGAACCGTTTCTTAATCTTAGAAACAGTTCAAAACTGCATTGAAATTGTGATACATTTGTGGACAACGGTTTGAAACCGTTTCGAATGAGTAAGTAAAAGTAAAAAAAAATGGCGCAAACATTTCCCGTGCTTATATACCTTTTATTACCCTTATTCACCTTTTATCTCTTATGCTTCATTTATCGATCTCTCCCCTCTTGTTCTCAAAAACCTTGAAAAACCCTAACCCTGCATTCTCCCCTCACCACCCCTACTCAAAGCATCAACGTCCCTCCCTTAGATTTCTCTCAATCCTCCTCACTACTACCATCCAAAAATGACGAACCCTAATCTCTCCTCTCTGTGTTGCCATTGTCATCGCTCCACGCTATATATTGTTGTTGACATTGTGCTGCACTCGTTGTTCAAGCTCAGCCACCCCACAAGAGTCGTTCGATTCTTCCTCTCAGGTATTGTCTTTGTCTCAGTGGAAATCTTTTGTTAGTGTTTTGACAGTGGTCTGAGATTAGGGTCAAAGATTAAAGTTGGGATTTGGGGGGTAGCAATGCTTGAATGTCACGGCTAGAAATTCATGCACCAATAGACCCTAAAGAGGGTGAATCAAGCATTAACCGTGGGAATCAAGCATATATATATTACTTTGTGTGCTCAGATCCAAAGGTTTACATTGGTCTGTGATTTGAGGATAAGATTAAAGGTGGGATTTTGGGTCTAAGATTAGAATGTTGCAGATTACGTCAAGAAGGGGTTAGCATCTGTTGCATTGGAGTTTGTTGTTTCAATTAGGGTTTCATTTTGTTTGCTTCGTTGGTGGATTTTCTAGTATTTTTTTTACCTTTTTCTGTTTTCTTTGGTAGGGTTTTGTTTTCTATTGTAGTGGTTTTGTATATCTGATTTTCCATGAATTTTTAATGACTTTTGTGCTTGATCTATATCGATTCAGATATTAGAGTTGGTTTCCAAGAGATTTTGGTGGATTAGATGTGATTAACATAGTTTCTATAGCTCACAAATCTGTTTTAATTTGCTGATTTGATCGTAGATATCTAACATAGTTTTTATACCTCACAAATTTCTTCCATTATTGAGGTCTTTATTTTGTCCTTCTTGACCATATCCTATCTTATTTCTACTTACTCTTTTTTAGTTTGGTTCTATCAAGTAATTCTGTAGCTACCAAATTTGTCAAATCACTTTGAAGTCATTCACTAGGTTAGGGAAAACAAGGTTGATGTTTGAGGAGCTGTTGAGCTCTAGCTTTTCTTTTATCCATTTTACTTGATGTTTAAGGAGTTGTTGAGGTTATTGATACCTTTATCTTCTGGGTTAGTTGAGTTTGTAGGGAAGCAAATACCTCAAGCCGATTTTTGTTGCATTTTATAGTTTTATTTCTTTTCTATGTGTGTAACTTGGGTCTCCGAAGTTCATTATTGTGGTTAACTGGCAAATTCGGTAAGGTGCTAATTTGATTCCAAGTTTTGTCAAGATGCATGATTCTGTATCACAAAACCATAGCAGTTAGAAACGTTGTATCCATGTTTCTTAATTTTTCTTCCATATGCCTTAATATTGTACCCTTACATGCCCATTAATTGGTTATTTAATGCTTTTTCTTTTCCTGTTACTGAAGTGTCCCTCTTCTATAAAACCTTGGTTTATATTTGTTATAGAAATGTTTATCACTGTTTCTTCCATATGTTCTTTCGATGTATGAATAATACTTGCTGACTTTAATTGTCATATCATTGGAGAGGTATGCTATATTCCTATCATTTGCTTATATTGTAATTGCATAATGAAATCCTCAAGTTCTTTCCTAGAGAAGAGGAAGAACTTGAACATAGCTTTTATGATAATTACAATATTGAGCCATATTGCAACTCTGCTCATTGCTAGAGGTTTCTTGTTGTGATTGTTTGGATGGCTTAAGACATGGGGTTTTAGGGTACATCAATCTGGATCTTTAATATTTCATTTTTCCCTCAATTTCCGAAGTACATCAATTGCAACGGTTCAAAAGCGTTGCTAAAATTGCAACGGTTCAAAGACCGTTGCTAAAATTGCAACGGTTCAAAACCGTTGCTAAATTGCAACGGTTCAAAACCGTTGCTAAATTTCAACGATTTAAAACCGATACTAGCAGACCAAAACCGTTGCTAAATGTGCCACGGTTCAAAATTGATGCTAACTTGCAGCTGCTATTAAATTTTCAACGGTCCAAAATCGATGCTAAATTTGCATAAAATAGACAATCAACATTGCCGAAAAAGAACAAATGATGCAATACGATTTATCCTACAAAATCGTTTAAGAGGTGTTAAGAATGTTATTACTATTTTGGATATGAAGCTGGCCATTTTCTAGTAAATTTTATACCAATCCATGTGAACTTATAAAAAAAATACCAAAAATAATGCTACGCATGCATCTTAATTTTTAGCATACACCTAAATCAATGAATGGACAATAGGGCATTTTGGTCCCTTCTTTGGTGGATATTAGACTCCTATTTTTTTACTTTTGTTTTAGCAAGATCATCACCCTAATTCTTCAAAACAGGAGATTTCACCTATCTAAAATTTTGATCGTTTGAAGGAAAAGCATTTGAATTCTTTGCAAGGATAAAACCCGTGACCACTACAACAAAAAGCTTAATTTGCAACATCCAATTTTTGTACTTGGCAACGGTTTTGAGCTGTTCCACAATTTGTCAACGGTTCAAAACCGTTTCAAACATTTATAACCGTTTCAATAATTCATGTACAAAGTTCGTACATGTGTTGGTTTTTTACACAATTCTTATCCGTTTTAAAATATCACAGGAACCGTTTCTTAATCTTAGAAACAGTTCAAAACTGCATTGAAATTGTGATACATTTGTGGACAACGGTTTGAAACCGTTTCGAATGAGTAAGTAAAAGTAAAAAAAAATGGCGCAAACATTTCCCGTGCTTATATACCTTTTATTACCCTTATTCACCTTTTATCTCTTATGCTTCATTTATCGATCTCTCCCCTCTTGTTCTCAAAAACCTTGAAAAACCCTAACCCTGCATTCTCCCCTCACCACCCCTACTCAAAGCATCAACGTCCCTCCCTTAGATTTCTCTCAATCCTCCTCACTACTACCATCCAAAAATGACGAACCCTAATCTCTCCTCTCTGTGTTGCCATTGTCATCGCTCCACGCTATATATTGTTGTTGACATTGTGCTGCACTCGTTGTTCAAGCTCAGCCACCCCACAACAGTCGTTCGATTCTTCCTCTCAGGTATTGTCTTTGTCTCAGTGGAAATCTTTTGTTAGTGTTTTGACAGTGGTCTGAGATTAGGGTCAAAGATTAAAGTTGGGATTTGGGGGGTAACAATGCTTGATGTCACGGCTAGAAATTCATGCACCAATAGACCCTAAAGAGGGTGAATCAAGCATTAACCGTGGGAATCAAGCATATATATATTACTTTGTGTGCTCAGATCCAAAGGTTTACGTTGGTCTGTGATTTGAGGATAAGATTAAAGGTGGGATTTTGGGTCTAAGATTAGAATGTTGCAGATTACGTCAAGAAGGGGTTAGCATCTGTTGCATTGGAGTTTGTTGTTTCAATTAGGGTTTCATTTTGTTTGCTTCGTTGGTGGATTTTCTAGTATTTTTTTTACCTTTTTCTGTTTTCTTTGGTAGGGTTTCGTTTTCTATTGTAGTGATTTTGTATATCTGATTTTCCATGAATTTTTAATGACTTTTGTGCTTGATCTATATCGATTCAGATATTAGAGTTGGTTTCCAAGAGATTTTGGTGGATTAGATGTGATTAACATAGTTTCTATAGCTCACAAATCTGTTTTAATTTGCTGATTTGATCGTAGATATCTAACATAGTTTTTATACCTCACAAATTTCTTCCATTATTGAGGTCTTTATTTTGTCCTTCTTGACCATATCCTATCTTATTTCTACTTACTCTTTTTTAGTTTGGTTCTATCAAGTAATTCTGTAGCTACCAAATTTGTCAAATCACTTTGAAAGTCATTCACTAGGTTAGGGAAAACAAGGTTGATGTTTGAGGAGCTGTTGAGCTCTAGCTTTTCTTTTATCCATTTTACTTGATGTTTAAGGAGTTGTTGAGGTTATTGATACCTTTATCTTCTGGGTTAGTTGAGTTTGTAGGGAAGCAAATACCTCAAGCCGATTTTTGTTGCATTTTATAGTTTTATTTCTTTTCTATGTGTGTAACTTGGGTCTCCGAAGTTCATTATTGTGGTTAACTGGCAAATTCGGTAAGGTGCTAATTTGATTCCAAGTTTTGTCAAGATGCATGATTCTGTATCACAAAACCATAGCAGTTAGAAACGTTGTATCCATGTTTCTTAATTTTTCTTCCATATGCCTTAATATTGTACCCTTACATTGCCCATTAATTGGTTATTTAATGCTTTTTCTTTTCCTGTTACTGAAGTGTCCATCTTCTAATAAAACCTTGGTTTATATTTGTTATAGAAATGTTTATCACTGTTTCTTCCATATGTTCTTTCGATGTATGAATATACTTGCTGACTTTAATTGTCATATCATTGGAGAGGTATGCTATATTCCTATCATTTGCTTATATTGTAATTGCATAATGAAATCCCTCAAGTTCTTTCTAGAGAAGAGGAAGAACTTGAACATAGCTTTTATGATAATTACAATATTGAGCCATATTGCAACTCTGCTCATTGCTAGAGGTTTCTTGTTGTGAATTTGTTTGGATGCTTAAGACATGGGGTTTTAGGGTACATCAACTCTGGATCTTTAATATTTCATTTTTCCCTCAATTTCCGAAGTACATCAATTGCAAACGGTTCAAAAAGCGTTGCTAAAATTGCAACGGTTCAAAACCGTTGCTAAATTTGCAACGGTTCAAAACCGTTGCTAGAAATTTCAACGATTTAAAACCGATACTAGCAGACCAAAACGTTGATAAATGTGCCACGGTTCAAAATTGATGCTAACTTGCAGCTGCTATTAAATTTTCAACGGTCCAAAATCGATGCTAAATTTGCATAAAATAGACAATCAACATTGCCCAAAAAAGAACAAATGATGCAATACGATTTATCTACAAAATTCGTTTAAGAGGTGTTAAGAATGTTATTACTATTTTGGATATGAAGCTGGCCATTTCTAGTCATTTTAT
>CM068549.1:33567410-33616912 GCA_035048495.1 Euptelea pleiosperma | reverse complement strand
CATATGCCTTAATATTGTACCCTTGATGCCCATTAATTGGTTATTTAATGCTTTTTCTTTTCCTGTTACTGAAGTGTCCATCTTCTAAAACCATGGTTTTATATTTGTTATAGAAGTTTATCACTGTTTCTTCATATGTTCTTTCGATGTATGAATAATACTTGCTGACTTTAATTGTCATATCATTGGAGAGGTATGCTATATTCCTATCATTTGCTTATATTGTAATTGCATAATGAAATCCTCAAGTTCTTCCTAGAGAAGTAGGAAGAACTTGAACATAGCTTTTATGATAATTACAATATTGAGCCATATTGCAACTCTGCTCATTGCTAGAGGTTTCTTGTTGTGATTGTTTGGATGGCTTAAGACATGGGGTTTTAGGTACATCAATCTGGATCTTTATTTCATTTTTCCCTCAATTTCCGAAGTACATCAATTGCAACGGTTCAAAAGCGTTGCTAAAATTGCAACGGTTCAAAAGCGTTGCTAAAATTGCAACGGTTCAAAACCGTTGCTAAATTGCAACGGTTCAAAACCGGTTACTAAATTTCAACGATTTAAAAACCGATACTAGCATACCAAAACCGTTGCTAAATGTGCCACGGTTCAAAATTGATGCTAACTTGCAGCTGCTATTAAATTTTCAACGTCCAAAATCGATGCTAAATGTGCATAAAATAGACAATCAACATTGCCGAAAAAGAACGGAAATGAATGCAATACGATTTATCCTACAAAATCGTTTAAGAGGTGTTAAGATTGTTATTACTATTTTGGATATGAAGCTGGCCATTTTCTAGTAAATTTTATACCAATCCATGTGAACTTATAAAAAAAATACCAAAAATAATGCTACGCATGCATCTTAATTTTTAGCATACACCTAAATCAATGAATGGACAATAGGGCATTTTGGTCCTTCTTTGGTGGATATTAGACTCCTAGTTTTTTACTTTTGTTTTAGCAAGATCATCACCCTAATTCTTCAAAACAGGAGATTTCACCTATCTAAAATTTTGATCGTTTGAAGGAAAAGCATTTGAATTCTTTGCAAGGATAAAACCCGTGACCACTACAACAAAAAGCTTAATTTGCAACATCCAATTTTGTACTTGGCAACGGTTTTGAGCTGTTCCACAATTTGTCAACGGTTCAAAACCGTTTCAAACATTATAACCGTTTCAATAATTCATGTACAAAGTTCGTACATGTGTTGGTTTTTGACACAATTCTTATCCGTTTTAAAATATCACAGGAACCGTTTCTTAATCTTAGAAACAGTTCAAAACTGCATTGAAATTGTGATACATTTGTGGACAACGGTTTGAAACCGTTTCGAATGAGTAAGTAAAAGTAAAAAAAAATGGCGCAAACATTTCCCGTGCTTATATACCTTTTATTACCCTTATTCACCTTTTATCTCTTATGCTTCATTTATCGATCTCTCCCCTCTTGTTCTCAAAAACCTTGAAAAACCCTAACCCTGCATTCTCCCCTCACCACCCCTACTCAAAGCATCAACGTCCCTCCCTTAGATTTCTCTCAATCCTCCTCACTACTACCATCCAAAAATGACGAACCCTAATCTCTCCTCTCTGTGTTGCCATTGTCATCGCTCCACGCTATATATTGTTGTTGACATTGTGCTGCACTCGTTGTTCAAGCTCAGCCACCCCACAACAGTCGTTCGATTCTTCCTCTCAGGTATTGTCTTTGTCTCAGTGGAAATCTTTTGTTAGTGTTTTGACAGTGGTCTGAGATTAGGGTCAAAGATTAAAGTTGGGATTTGGGGGGTAACAATGCTTGAATGTCACGGCTAGAAATTCATGCACCAATAGACCCTAAAGAGGGTGAATCAAGCATTAACCGTGGGAATCAAGCATATATATATTACTTTGTGTGCTCAGATCCAAAGGTTTACGTTGGTCTGTGATTTGAGGATAAGATTAAAGGTGGGATTTTGGGTCTAAGATTAGAATGTTGCAGATTACGTCAAGAAGGGGTTAGCATCTGTTGCATTGGAGTTTGTTGTTTCAATTAGGGTTTCATTTTGTTTGCTTCGTTGGTGGATTTTCTAGTATTTTTTTTACCTTTTTCTGTTTTCTTTGGTAGGGTTTTGTTTTCTATTGTAGTGGTTTTGTATATCTGATTTTCCATGAATTTTTAATGACTTTTGTGCTTGATCTATATCGATTCAGATATTAGAGTTGGTTTCCAAGAGATTTTGGTGGATTAGATGTGATTAACATAGTTTCTATAGCTCACAAATCTGTTTTAATTTGCTGATTTGATCGTAGATATCTAACATAGTTTTTATACCTCACAAATTTCTTCCATTATTGAGGTCTTTATTTTGTCCTTCTTGACCATATCCTATCTTATTTCTACTTACTCTTTTTTAGTTTGGTTCTATCAAGTAATTCTGTAGCTACCAAATTTGTCAAATCACTTTGAAAGTCATTCACTAGGTTAGGGAAAACAAGGTTGATGTTTGAGGAGCTGTTGAGCTCTAGCTTTTCTTTTATCCATTTTACTTGATGTTTAAGGAGTTGTTGAGGTTATTGATACCTTTATCTTCTGGGTTAGTTGAGTTTGTAGGGAAGCAAATACCTCAAGCCGATTTTTGTTGCATTTTATAGTTTTATTTCTTTTCTATGTGTGTAACTTGGGTCTCCGAAGTTCATTATTGTGGTTAACTGGCAAATTCGGTAAGGTGCTAATTTGATTCCAAGTTTTGTCAAGATGCATGATTCTGTATCACAAAACCATAGCAGTTAGAAACGTTGTATCCATGTTTCTTAATTTTTCTTCCATATGCCTTAATATTGTACCCTTACATGCCCATTAATTGGTTATTTAATGCTTTTTCTTTTCCTGTTACTGAAGTGTCCCTCTTCTATAAAACCTTGGTTTATATTTGTTATAGAAATGTTTATCACTGTTTCTTCCATATGTTCTTTCGATGTATGAATAATACTTGCTGACTTTAATTGTCATATCATTGGAGAGGTATGCTATATTCCTATCATTTGCTTATATTGTAATTGCATAATGAAATCCTCAAGTTCTTTCCTAGAGAAGAGGAAGAACTTGAACATAGCTTTTATGATAATTACAATATTGAGCCATATTGCAACTCTGCTCATTGCTAGAGGTTTCTTGTTGTGATTGTTTGGATGGCTTAACACATGGGGTTTTAGGGTACATCAATCTGGATCTTTAATATTTCATTTTTCCCTCAATTTCCGAAGTACATAAATTGCAACGGTTCAAAAGCGTTGCTAAAATTGCAACGGTTCAAAACCGTTGCTAAATTGCAACGGTTTAAAACCGTTGCTAAATTTCAACGATTTAAAACCGATACTAGCAGACCAAAACCGTTGATAAATGTGCCACGGTTCAAAACTGATGCTAACTTGCAGCTGCTATTAAATTTTCAACGGTCCAAAATCGATGCCAAATTTGCATAAAATAGACAATCAACATTGCCGAAAAAGAACAAATGATACAATACGATTTATCCTACAAAATCGTTTAAGAGGTGTTAAGAATGTTATTACTATTTTGAATATGAAGCTGGCCATTTTCTAGTAAATTTTATACCAATCCATGTGAACTTATAAAAAAAATACCAAAAATAATGCTACGCATGCATCTTAATTTTTAGCATACACCTAAATCAATGAATGGACAATAGGGCATTTTGGTCCCTTCTTTGGTGGATATTAGACTCCTATTTTTTTACTTTTGTTTTAGCAAGATCATCACCCTAATTCTTCAAAACAGAAGATTTCACCTATCTAAAATTTTGATCGTTTGAAGGAAAAGCATTTGAATTCTTTGCAAGGATAAAACCCGTGACCACTACAACAAAAAGCTTAATTTGCAACATCCAATTTTTGTACTTTGCAACGGTTTAGAGCTGTTCCACAATTTAACAACGGTTCAAAACCGTTTCAAACATTTATAACCGTTTCAATAATTCATGTACAAAGTTCGTACATGTGTTGGTTTTTGACACAATTCTTATCCGTTTTAAAATATCACAGGAACCGTTTCTTAATCTTAGAAACAGTTCAAAACTGCATTGAAATTGTGATACATTTGTGGACAACGATTTGAAACCGTTTCGAATGAGTAAGTAAAAGTAAAAAAAAATGGCGCAAACATTTCCCGTGCTTATATACCTTTTATTACCCTTATTCACCTTTTATCTCTTATGCTTCATTTATCGATCTCTCCCCTCTTGTTCTCAAAAACCTTGAAAAACCCTAACCCTGCATTCTCCCCTCACCACCCCTACTCAAAGCATCAACGTCCCTCCCTTAGATTTCTCTCAATCCTCCTCACTACTACCATCCAAAAATGACGAACCCTAATCTCTCCTCTCTGTGTTGCCATTGTCATCGCTCCACGCTATATATTGTTGTTGACATTGTGCTGCACTCGTTGTTCAAGCTCAGCCACCCCACAACAGTCGTTCGATTCTTCCTCTCAGGTATTGTCTTTGTCTCAGTGGAAATCTTTTGTTAGTGTTTTGACAGTGGTCTGAGATTAGGGTCAAAGATTAAAGTTGGGATTTGGGGGGTAAAAATGCTTGAACGTCACGGCTAGAAATTCATGCACCAATAGACCCTAAAGAGGGTGAATCAAGCATTAACCGTGGGAATCAAGCATATATATATTACTTTGTGTGCTCAGATCCAAAGGTTTACATTGGTCTGTGATTTGAGGATAAGATTAAAGGTGGGATTTTGGGTCTAAGATTAGAATGTTGCAGATTACGTCAAGAAGGGGTTAGCATCTGTTGCATTGGAGTTTGTTGTTTCAATTAGGGTTTCATTTTGTTTGCTTCGTTGGTGGATTTTCTAGTATTTTTTTTACCTTTTTCTGTTTTCTTTGGTAGGGTTTTGTTTTCTATTGTAGTGGTTTTGTATATCTGATTTTCCATGAATTTTTAATGACTTTTGTGCTTGATCTATATCGATTCAGATATTAGAGTTGGTTTCCAAGAGATTTTGGTGGATTAGATGTGATTAACATAGTTTCTATAGCTCACAAATCTGTTTTAATTTGCTGATTTGATCGTAGATATCTAACATAGTTTTTATACCTCACAAATTTCTTCCATTATTGAGGTCTTTATTTTGTCCTTCTTGACCATATCCTATCTTATTTCTACTTACTCTTTTTTAGTTTGGTTCTATCAAGTAATTCTGTAGCTACCAAATTTGTCAAATCACTTTGAAAGTCATTCACTAGGTTAGGGAAAACAAGGTTGATGTTTGAGGAGCTGTTGAGCTCTAGCTTTTCTTTTATCCATTTTACTTGATGTTTAAGGAGTTGTTGAGGTTATTGATACCTTTATCTTCTGGGTTAGTTGAGTTTGTAGGGAAGCAAATACCTCAAGCCGATTTTTGTTGCATTTTATAGTTTTATTTCTTTTCTATGTGTGTAACTTGGGTCTCCGAAGTTCATTATTGTGGTTAACTGGCAAATTCGGTAAGGTGCTAATTTGATTCCAAGTTTTGTCAAGATGCATGATTCTGTATCACAAAACCATAGCAGTTAGAAACGTTGTATCCATGTTTCTTAATTTTTCTTCCATATGCCTTAATATTGTACCCTTACATGCCCATTAATTGGTTATTTAATGCTTTTTCTTTTCCTGTTACTGAAGTGTCCCTCTTCTATAAAACCTTGGTTTATATTTGTTATAGAAATGTTTATCACTGTTTCTTCCATATGTTCTTTCGATGTATGAATAATACTTGCTGACTTTAATTGTCATATCATTGGAGAGGTATGCTATATTCCTATCATTTGCTTATATTGTAATTGCATAATGAAATCCTCAAGTTCTTTCCTAGAGAAGAGGAAGAACTTGAACATAGCTTTTATGATAATTACAATATTGAGCCATATTGCAACTCTGCTCATTGCTAGAGGTTTCTTGTTGTGATTGTTTGGATGGCTTAAGACATGGGGTTTTAGGGTACATCAATCTGGATCTTTAATATTTCATTTTTCCCTCAATTTCCGAAGTACATCAATTGCAACGGTTCAAAAGCGTTGCTAAAATTGCAACGGTTCAAAACCGTTGCTAAATTGCAACGGTTTAAAACCGTTGCTAAATTGCAACGGTTCAAGTTGCTAAATTGGCAACGGTTTAAAACCGATACTAGCAGACCAAAACCGTCGCTAAATGTGCAACGGTTCAAAACTGATGCTAACTTGCAGCTGCTATTAAATTTTCAACGGTCCAAAATCGATGCTAAATTTGCATAAAATAGACAATCAACATTGCCGAAAAAGAACAAATGATGCAATACGATTTATCCTACAAAATCGTTTAAGAGGTGTTAAGAATGTTATTACTATTTTGGATATGAAGCTGGCCATTTTCTAGTAAATTTTATACCAATCCATGTGAACTTATAAAAAAAATACCAAAAATAATGCTACGCATGCATCTTAATTTTTAGCATACACCTAAATCAATGAATGGACAATAGGGCATTTTGGTCCCTTCTTTGGTGGATATTAGACTCCTATTTTTTTACTTTTGTTTTAGCAAGATCATCACCCTAATTCTTCAAAACAGAAGATTTCACCTATCTAAAATTTTGATCGTTTGAAGGAAAAGCATTTGAATTCTTTGCAAGGATAAAACCCGTGACCACTACAACAAAAAGCTTAATTTGCAACATCCAATTTTTGTACTTTGCAACGGTTTTGAGCTGTTCCACAATTTGACAACGGTTCAAAACCGTTTCAAACATTTATAACCGTTTCAATAATTCATGTACAAAGTTCGTACATGTGTTGGTTTTTGACACAATTCTTATCCGTTTTAAAATATCACAGGAACCGTTTCTTAATCTTAGAAACAGTTCAAAACTGCATTGAAATTGTGATACATTTGTGGACAACGGTTTGAAACCGTTTCGAATGAGTAAGTAAAAGTAAAAAAAAATGGCGCAAACATTTCCCGTGCTTATATACCTTTTATTACCCTTATTCACCTTTTATCTCTTATGCTTCATTTATCGATCTCTCCCCTCTTGTTCTCAAAAACCTTGAAAAACCCTAACCCTGCATTCTCCCCTCACCACCCCTACTCAAAGCATCAACGTCCCTCCCTTAGATTTCTCTCAATCCTCCTCACTACTACCATCCAAAAATGACGAACCCTAATCTCTCCTCTCTGTGTTGCCATTGTCATCGCTCCACGCTATATATTGTTGTTGACATTGTGCTGCACTCGTTGTTCAAGCTCAGCCACCCCACAACAGTCGTTCGATTCTTCCTCTCAGGTATTGTCTTTGTCTCAGTGGAAATCTTTTGTTAGTGTTTTGACAGTGGTCTGAGATTAGGGTCAAAGATTAAAGTTGGGATTTGGGGGGTAGCAATGCTTGAATGTCACGGCTAGAAATTCATGCACCAATAGACCCTAAAGAGGGTGAATCAAGCATTAACCGTGGGAATCAAGCATATATATATTACTTTGTGTGCTCAGATCCAAAGGTTTACGTTGGTCTGTGATTTGAGGATAAGATTAAAGGTGGGATTTTGGGTCTAAGATTAGAATGTTGCAGATTACGTCAAGAAGGGGTTAGCATCTGTTGCATTGGAGTTTGTTGTTTCAATTAGGGTTTCATTTTGTTTGCTTCGTTGGTGGATTTTCTAGTATTTTTTTTACCTTTTTCTGTTTTCTTTGGTAGGGTTTTGTTTTCTATTGTAGTGGTTTTGTATATCTGATTTTCCATGAATTTTTAATGACTTTTGTGCTTGATCTATATCGATTCAGATATTAGAGTTGGTTTCCAAGAGATTTTGGTGGATTAGATGTGATTAACATAGTTTCTATAGCTCACAAATCTGTTTTAATTTGCTGATTTGATCGTAGATATCTAACATAGTTTTTATACCTCACAAATTTCTTCCATTATTGAGGTCTTTATTTTGTCCTTCTTGACCATATCCTATCTTATTTCTACTTACTCTTTTTTAGTTTGGTTCTATCAAGTAATTCTGTAGCTACCAAATTTGTCAAATCACTTTGAAAGTCATTCACTAGGTTAGGGAAAACAAGGTTGATGTTTGAGGAGCTGTTGAGCTCTAGCTTTTCTTTTATCCATTTTACTTGATGTTTAAGGAGTTGTTGAGGTTATTGATACCTTTATCTTCTGGGTTAGTTGAGTTTGTAGGGAAGCAAATACCTCAAGCCGATTTTTGTTGCATTTTATAGTTTTATTTCTTTTCTATGTGTGTAACTTGGGTCTCCGAAGTTCATTATTGTGGTTAACTGGCAAATTCGGTAAGGTGCTAATTTGATTCCAAGTTTTGTCAAGATGCATGATTCTGTATCACAAAACCATAGCAGTTAGAAACGTTGTATCCATGTTTCTTAATTTTTCTTCCATATGCCTTAATATTGTACCCTTACATGCCCATTAATTGGTTATTTAATGCTTTTTCTTTTCCTGTTACTGAAGTGTCCCTCTTCTATAAAACCTTGGTTTATATTTGTTATAGAAATGTTTATCACTGTTTCTTCCATATGTTCTTTCGATGTATGAATAATACTTGCTGACTTTAATTGTCATATCATTGGAGAGGTATGCTATATTCCTATCATTTGCTTATATTGTAATTGCATAATGAAATCCTCAAGTTCTTTCCTAGAGAAGAGGAAGAACTTGAACATAGCTTTTATGATAATTACAATATTGAGCCATATTGCAACTCTGCTCATTGCTAGAGGTTTCTTGTTGTGATTGTTTGGATGGCTTAAGACATGGGGTTTTAGGGTACATCAATCTGGATCTTTAATATTTCATTTTTCCCTCAATTTCCGAAGTACATCAATTGCAACGGTTCAAAAGCGTTGCTAAAATTGCAACGGTTCAAAAGCGTTGCTAAAATTGCAACGGTTCAAAACCGTTGCTAAATTGCAACGGTTCAAAACCGTTGCTAAATTTCAACGATTTAAAACCGATACTAGCAGACCAAAACCGTTGCTAAATGTGCCACGGTTCAAAATTGATGCTAACTTGCAGCTGCTATTAAATTTTCAACGGTCCAAAATCGATGCTAAATTTGCATAAAATAGACAATCAACATTGCCGAAAAAGAACAAATGATGCAATACGATTTATCCTACAAAATCGTTTAAGAGGTGTTAAGAATGTTATTACTATTTTGGATATGAAGCTGGCCATTTTCTAGTAAATTTTATACCAATCCATGTGAACTTATAAAAAAAATACCAAAAATAATGCTACGCATGCATCTTAATTTTTAGCATACACCTAAATCAATGAATGGACAATAGGGCATTTTGGTCCCTTCTTTGGTGGATATTAGACTCCTATTTTTTTACTTTTGTTTTAGCAAGATCATCACCCTAATTCTTCAAAACAGAAGATTTCACCTATCTAAAATTTTGATCGTTTGAAGGAAAAGCATTTGAATTCTTTGCAAGGATAAAACCCGTGACCACTACAACAAAAAGCTTAATTTGCAACATCCAATTTTTGTACTTTGCAACGGTTTTGAGCTGTTCCACAATTTGACAACGGTTCAAAACCGTTTCAAACATTTATAACCGTTTCAATAATTCATGTACAAAGTTCGTACATGTGTTGGTTTTTGACACAATTCTTATCCGTTTTAAAATATCACAGGAACCGTTTCTTAATCTTAGAAACAGTTCAAAACTGCATTGAAATTGTGATACATTTGTGGACAACGGTTTGAAACCGTTTCGAATGAGTAAGTAAAAGTAAAAAAAAATGGCGCAAACATTTCCCGTGCTTATATACCTTTTATTACCCTTATTCACCTTTTATCTCTTATGCTTCATTTATCGATCTCTCCCCTCTTGTTCTCAAAAACCTTGAAAAACCCTAACCCTGCATTCTCCCCTCACCACCCCTACTCAAAGCATCAACGTCCCTCCCTTAGATTTCTCTCAATCCTCCTCACTACTACCATCCAAAAATGACGAACCCTAATCTCTCCTCTCTGTGTTGCCATTGTCATCGCTCCACGCTATATATTGTTGTTGACATTGTGCTGCACTCGTTGTTCAAGCTCAGCCACCCCACAACAGTCGTTCGATTCTTCCTCTCAGGTATTGTCTTTGTCTCAGTGGAAATCTTTTGTTAGTGTTTTGACAGTGGTCTGAGATTAGGGTCAAAGATTAAAGTTGGGATTTGGGGGGTAGCAATGCTTGAATGTCACGGCTAGAAATTCATGCACCAATAGACCCTAAAGAGGGTGAATCAAGCATTAACCGTGGGAATCAAGCATATATATATTACTTTGTGTGCTCAGATCCAAAGGTTTACGTTGGTCTGTGATTTGAGGATAAGATTAAAGGTGGGATTTTGGGTCTAAGATTAGAATGTTGCAGATTACGTCAAGAAGGGGTTAGCATCTGTTGCATTGGAGTTTGTTGTTTCAATTAGGGTTTCATTTTGTTTGCTTCGTTGGTGGATTTTCTAGTATTTTTTTTACCTTTTTCTGTTTTCTTTGGTAGGGTTTTGTTTTCTATTGTAGTGGTTTTGTATATCTGATTTTCCATGAATTTTTAATGACTTTTGTGCTTGATCTATATCGATTCAGATATTAGAGTTGGTTTCCAAGAGATTTTGGTGGATTAGATGTGATTAACATAGTTTCTATAGCTCACAAATCTGTTTTAATTTGCTGATTTGATCGTAGATATCTAACATAGTTTTTATACCTCACAAATTTCTTCCATTATTGAGGTCTTTATTTTGTCCTTCTTGACCATATCCTATCTTATTTCTACTTACTCTTTTTTAGTTTGGTTCTATCAAGTAATTCTGTAGCTACCAAATTTGTCAAATCACTTTGAAAGTCATTCACTAGGTTAGGGAAAACAAGGTTGATGTTTGAGGAGCTGTTGAGCTCTAGCTTTTCTTTTATCCATTTTACTTGATGTTTAAGGAGTTGTTGAGGTTATTGATACCTTTATCTTCTGGGTTAGTTGAGTTTGTAGGGAAGCAAATACCTCAAGCCGATTTTTGTTGCATTTTATAGTTTTATTTCTTTTCTACGTGTGTAACTTGGGTCTCCGAAGTTCATTATTGTGGTTAACTGGCAAATTCGGTAAGGTGCTAATTTGATTCCAAGTTTTGTCAAGATGCATGATTCTGTATCACAAAACCATAGCAGTTAGAAACGTTGTATCCATGTTTCTTAATTTTTCTTCCATATGCCTTAATATTGTACCCTTACATGCCCATTAATTGGTTATTTAATGCTTTTTCTTTTCCTGTTACTGAAGTGTCCCTCTTCTATAAAACCTTGGTTTATATTTGTTATAGAAATGTTTATCACTGTTTCTTCCATATGTTCTTTCGATGTATGAATAATACTTGCTGACTTTAATTGTCATATCATTGGAGAGGTATGCTATATTCCTATCATTTGCTTATATTGTAATTGCATAATGAAATCCTCAAGTTCTTTCCTAGAGAAGAGGAAGAACTTGAACATAGCTTTTATGATAATTACAATATTGAGCCATATTGCAACTCTGCTCATTGCTAGAGGTTTCTTGTTGTGATTGTTTGGATGGCTTAAGACATGGGGTTTTAGGGTACATCAATCTGGATCTTTAATATTTTATTTTTCCCTCAATTTCCGAAGTACATCAATTGCAACGGTTCAAAAGCGTTGCTAAAATTGCAACGGTTCAAAAGCGTTGCTAAAATTGCAACGGTTCAAAACCGTTGCTAAATTGCAACGGTTCAAAACCGTTGCTAAATTGCAACTGTTTAAAACCGATACTAGCAGACCAAAACCGTTGCTAAATGTGCAACGGTTCAAAACTGATGCTAACTTGCAGCTGCTATTAAATTTTCAACGGTCCAAAATCGATGCTAAATTTGCATAAAATAGACAATCAACATTGCCGAAAAAGAACAAATGATGCAATACGATTTATCCTACAAAATCGTTTAAGAGGTGTTAAGAATGTTATTACTATTTTGGATATGAAGCTGGCCATTTTCTAGTAAATTTTATACCAATCCATGTGAACTTATAAAAAAAATACCAAAAATAATGCTACGCATGCATCTTAATTTTTAGCATACACCTAAATCAATGAATGGACAATAGGGCATTTTGGTCCCTTCTTTGGTGGATATTAGACTCCTATTTTTTTACTTTTGTTTTAGCAAGATCATCACCCTAATTCTTCAAAACAGAAGATTTCACCTATCTAAAATTTTGATCGTTTGAAGGAAAAGCATTTGAATTCTTTGCAAGGATAAAACCCGTGACCACTACAACAAAAAGCTTAATTTGCAACATCCAATTTTTGTACTTTGCAACGGTTTTGAGCTGTTCCACAATTTGACAACGGTTCAAAACCGTTTCAAACATTTATAACCGTTTCAATAATTCATGTACAAAGTTCGTACATGTGTTGGTTTTTGACACAATTCTTATCCGTTTTAAAATATCACAGGAACCGTTTCTTAATCTTAGAAACAGTTCAAAACTGCATTGAAATTGTGATACATTTGTGGACAACGGTTTGAAACCGTTTCGAATGAGTAAGTAAAAGTAAAAAAAAATGGCGCAAACATTTCCCGTGCTTATATACCTTTTATTACCCTTATTCACCTTTTATCTCTTATGCTTCATTTATCGATCTCTCCCCTCTTGTTCTCAAAAACCTTGAAAAACCCTAACCCTGCATTCTCCCCTCACCACCCCTACTCAAAGCATCAACGTCCCTCCCTTAGATTTCTCTCAATCCTCCTCACTACTACCATCCAAAAATGACGAACCCTAATCTCTCCTCTCTGTGTTGCCATTGTCATCGCTCCACGCTATATATTGTTGTTGACATTGTGCTGCACTCGTTGTTCAAGCTCAGCCACCCCACAACAGTCGTTCGATTCTTCCTCTCAGGTATTGTCTTTGTCTCAGTGGAAATCTTTTGTTAGTGTTTTGACAGTGGTCTGAGATTAGGGTCAAAGATTAAAGTTGGGATTTGGGGGGTAGCAATGCTTGAATGTCACGGCTAGAAATTCATGCACCAATAGACCCTAAAGAGGGTGAATCAAGCATTAACCGTGGGAATCAAGCATATATATATTACTTTGTGTGCTCAGATCCAAAGGTTTACGTTGGTCTGTGATTTGAGGATAAGATTAAAGGTGGGATTTTGGGTCTAAGATTAGAATGTTGCAGATTACGTCAAGAAGGGGTTAGCATCTGTTGCATTGGAGTTTGTTGTTTCAATTAGGGTTTCATTTTGTTTGCTTCGTTGGTGGATTTTCTAGTATTTTTTTTACCTTTTTCTGTTTTCTTTGGTAGGGTTTTGTTTTCTATTGTAGTGGTTTTGTATATCTGATTTTCCATGAATTTTTAATGACTTTTGTGCTTGATCTATATCGATTCAGATATTAGAGTTGGTTTCCAAGAGATTTTGGTGGATTAGATGTGATTAACATAGTTTCTATAGCTCACAAATCTGTTTTAATTTGCTGATTTGATCGTAGATATCTAACATAGTTTTTATACCTCACAAATTTCTTCCATTATTGAGGTCTTTATTTTGTCCTTCTTGACCATATCCTATCTTATTTCTACTTACTCTTTTTTAGTTTGGTTCTATCAAGTAATTCTGTAGCTACCAAATTTGTCAAATCACTTTGAAAGTCATTCACTAGGTTAGGGAAAACAAGGTTGATGTTTGAGGAGCTGTTGAGCTCTAGCTTTTCTTTTATCCATTTTACTTGATGTTTAAGGAGTTGTTGAGGTTATTGATACCTTTATCTTCTGGGTTAGTTGAGTTTGTAGGGAAGCAAATACCTCAAGCCGATTTTTGTTGCATTTTATAGTTTTATTTCTTTTCTATGTGTGTAACTTGGGTCTCCGAAGTTCATTATTGTGGTTAACTGGCAAATTCGGTAAGGTGCTAATTTGATTCCAAGTTTTGTCAAGATGCATGATTCTGTATCACAAAACCATAGCAGTTAGAAACGTTGTATCCATGTTTCTTAATTTTTCTTCCATATGCCTTAATATTGTACCCTTACATGCCCATTAATTGGTTATTTAATGCTTTTTCTTTTCCTGTTACTGAAGTGTCCCTCTTCTATAAAACCTTGGTTTATATTTGTTATAGAAATGTTTATCACTGTTTCTTCCATATGTTCTTTCGATGTATGAATAATACTTGCTGACTTTAATTGTCATATCATTGGAGAGGTATGCTATATTCCTATCATTTGCTTATATTGTAATTGCATAATGAAATCCTCAAGTTCTTTCCTAGAGAAGAGGAAGAACTTGAACATAGCTTTTATGATAATTACAATATTGAGCCATATTGCAACTCTGCTCATTGCTAGAGGTTTCTTGTTGTGATTGTTTGGATGGCTTAAGACATGGGGTTTTAGGGTACATCAATCTGGATCTTTAATATTTCATTTTTCCCTCAATTTCCGAAGTACATCAATTGCAACGGTTCAAAAGCGTTGCTAAAATTGCAACGGTTCAAAAGCGTTGCTAAAATTGCAACGGTTCAAAACCGTTGCTAAATTGCAACGGTTCAAAACCGTTGCTAAATTGCAACTGTTTAAAACCGATACTAGCAGACCAAAACCGTTGCTAAATGTGCAACGGTTCAAAACTGATGCTAACTTGCAGCTGCTATTAAATTTTCAACGGTCCAAAATCGATGCTAAATTTGCATAAAATAGACAATCAACATTGCCGAAAAAGAACAAATGATGCAATACGATTTATCCTACAAAATCGTTTAAGAGGTGTTAAGAATGTTATTACTATTTTGGATATGAAGCTGGCCATTTTCTAGTAAATTTTATACCAATCCATGTGAACTTATAAAAAAAATACCAAAAATAATGCTACGCATGCATCTTAATTTTTAGCATACACCTAAATCAATGAATGGACAATAGGGCATTTTGGTCCCTTCTTTGGTGGATATTAGACTCCTATTTTTTTACTTTTGTTTTAGCAAGATCATCACCCTAATTCTTCAAAACAGAAGATTTCACCTATCTAAAATTTTGATCGTTTGAAGGAAAAGCATTTGAATTCTTTGCAAGGATAAAACCCGTGACCACTACAACAAAAAGCTTAATTTGCAACATCCAATTTTTGTACTTGGCAACGGTTTTGAGCTGTTCCACAATTTGTCAACGGTTCAAAACCGTTTCAAACATTTATAACCGTTTCAATAATTCATGTACAAAGTTCGTACATGTGTTGGTTTTTGACACAATTCTTATCCGTTTTAAAATATCACAGGAACCGTTTCTTAATCTTAGAAACAGTTCAAAACTGCATTGAAATTGTGATACATTTGTGGACAACGGTTTGAAACCGTTTCGAATGAGTAAGTAAAAGTAAAAAAAAATGGCGCAAACATTTCCCGTGCTTATATACCTTTTATTACCCTTATTCACCTTTTATCTCTTATGCTTCATTTATCGATCTCTCCCCTCTTGTTCTCAAAAACCTTGAAAAACCCTAACCCTGCATTCTCCCCTCACCACCCCTACTCAAAGCATCAACGTCCCTCCCTTAGATTTCTCTCAATCCTCCTCACTACTACCATCCAAAAATGACGAACCCTAATCTCTCCTCTCTGTGTTGCCATTGTCATCGCTCCACGCTATATATTGTTGTTGACATTGTGCTGCACTCGTTGTTCAAGCTCAGCCACCCCACAACAGTCGTTCGATTCTTCCTCTCAGGTATTGTCTTTGTCTCAGTGGAAATCTTTTGTTAGTGTTTTGACAGTGGTCTGAGATTAGGGTCAAAGATTAAAGTTGGGATTTGGGGGGTAGCAATGCTTGAATGTCACGGCTAGAAATTCATGCACCAATAGACCCTAAAGAGGGTGAATCAAGCATTAACCGTGGGAATCAAGCATATATATATTACTTTGTGTGCTCAGATCCAAAGGTTTACGTTGGTCTGTGATTTGAGGATAAGATTAAAGGTGGGATTTTGGGTCTAAGATTAGAATGTTGCAGATTACGTCAAGAAGGGGTTAGCATCTGTTGCATTGGAGTTTGTTGTTTCAATTAGGGTTTCATTTTGTTTGCTTCGTTGGTGGATTTTCTAGTATTTTTTTTACCTTTTTCTGTTTTCTTTGGTAGGGTTTTGTTTTCTATTGTAGTGGTTTTGTATATCTGATTTTCCATGAATTTTTAATGACTTTTGTGCTTGATCTATATCGATTCAGATATTAGAGTTGGTTTCCAAGAGATTTTGGTGGATTAGATGTGATTAACATAGTTTCTATAGCTCACAAATCTGTTTTAATTTGCTGATTTGATCGTAGATATCTAACATAGTTTTTATACCTCACAAATTTCTTCCATTATTGAGGTCTTTATTTTGTCCTTCTTGACCATATCCTATCTTATTTCTACTTACTCTTTTTTAGTTTGGTTCTATCAAGTAATTCTGTAGCTACCAAATTTGTCAAATCACTTTGAAAGTCATTCACTAGGTTAGGGAAAACAAGGTTGATGTTTGAGGAGCTGTTGAGCTCTAGCTTTTCTTTTATCCATTTTACTTGATGTTTAAGGAGTTGTTGAGGTTATTGATACCTTTATCTTCTGGGTTAGTTGAGTTTGTAGGGAAGCAAATACCTCAAGCCGATTTTTGTTGCATTTTATAGTTTTATTTCTTTTCTACGTGTGTAACTTGGGTCTCCGAAGTTCATTATTGTGGTTAACTGGCAAATTCGGTAAGGTGCTAATTTGATTCCAAGTTTTGTCAAGATGCATGATTCTGTATCACAAAACCATAGCAGTTAGAAACGTTGTATCCATGTTTCTTAATTTTTCTTCCATATGCCTTAATATTGTACCCTTACATGCCCATTAATTGGTTATTTAATGCTTTTTCTTTTCCTGTTACTGAAGTGTCCCTCTTCTATAAAACCTTGGTTTATATTTGTTATAGAAATGTTTATCACTGTTTCTTCCATATGTTCTTTCGATGTATGAATAATACTTGCTGACTTTAATTGTCATATCATTGGAGAGGTATGCTATATTCCTATCATTTGCTTATATTGTAATTGCATAATGAAATCCTCAAGTTCTTTCCTAGAGAAGAGGAAGAACTTGAACATAGCTTTTATGATAATTACAATATTGAGCCATATTGCAACTCTGCTCATTGCTAGAGGTTTCTTGTTGTGATTGTTTGGATGGCTTAAGACATGGGGTTTTAGGGTACATCAATCTGGATCTTTAATATTTCATTTTTCCCTCAATTTCCGAAGTACATCAATTGCAACGGTTCAAAAGCGTTGCTAAAATTGCAACGGTTCAAAAGCCGTTGCTAAAATTGCAACGGTTCAAAACCGTTGCTAAATTGCAACGGTTCAAAACCGTTGCTAAATTTCAACGATTTAAAACCGATACTAGCAGACCAAAACCGTTGCTAAATGTGCCACGGTTCAAAACTGATGCTAACTTGCAGCTGCTATTAAATTTTCAACGGTCCAAAATCGATGCTAAATTTGCATAAAATAGACAATCAACATTGCCGAAAAAGAACAAATGATGCAATACGATTTATCCTACAAAATCGTTTAAGAGGTGTTAAGAATGTTATTACTATTTTGGATATGAAGCTGGCCATTTTCTAGTAAATTTTATACCAATCCATGTGAACTTATAAAAAAAATACCAAAAATAATGCTACGCATGCATCTTAATTTTTAGCATACACCTAAATCAATGAATGGACAATAGGGCATTTTGGTCTCTTCTTTGGTGGATATTAGACTCCTATTTTTTTACTTTTGTTTTAGCAAGATCATCACCCTAATTCTTCAAAACAGAAGATTTCACCTATCTAAAATTTTGATCGTTTGAAGGAAAAGCATTTGAATTCTTTGTAAGGATAAAACCCGTGACCACTACAACAAAAAGCTTAATTTGCAACATCCAATTTTTGTACTTTGCAACGGTTTTGAGCTGTTCCACAATTTGACAACGGTTCAATACCGTTTCAAACATTTATAACCGTTTCAATAATTCATGTACAAAGTTCGTACATGTGTTGGTTTTTGACACAATTCTTATCCGTTTTAAAATATCACAGGAACCGTTTCTTAATCTTAGAAACAGTTCAAAACTGCATTGAAATTGTGATACATTTGTGGACAACGGTTTGAAACCGTTTCGAATGAGTAAGTAAAAGTAAAAAAAAATGGCGCAAACATTTCCCGTGCTTATATACCTTTTATTACCCTTATTCACCTTTTATCTCTTATGCTTCATTTATCGATCTCTCCCCTCTTGTTCTCAAAAACCTTGAAAAACCCTAACCCTGCATTCTCCCCTCACCACCCCTACTCAAAGCATCAACGTCCCTCCCTTAGATTTCTCTCAATCCTCCTCACTACTACCATCCAAAAATGACGAACCCTAATCTCTCCTCTCTGTGTTGCCATTGTCATCGCTCCACGCTATATATTGTTGTTGACATTGTGCTGCACTCGTTGTTCAAGCTCAGCCACCCCACAACAGTCGTTCGATTCTTCCTCTCAGGTATTGTCTTTGTCTCAGTGGAAATCTTTTGTTAGTGTTTTGACAGTGGTCTGAGATTAGGGTCAAAGATTAAAGTTGGGATTTGGGGGGTAACAATGCTTGAATGTCACGGCTAGAAATTCATGCACCAATAGACCCTAAAGAGGGTGAATCAAGCATTAACCGTGGGAATCAAGCATATATATATTACTTTGTGTGCTCAGATCTAAAGGTTTACGTTGGTCTGTGATTTGAGGATAAGATTAAAGGTGGGATTTTGGGTCTAAGATTAGAATGTTGCAGATTACGTCAAGAAGGGGTTAGCATCTGTTGCATTGGAGTTTGTTGTTTCAATTAGGGTTTCATTTTGTTTGCTTCGTTGGTGGATTTTCTAGTATTCTTTTTACCTTTTTCTGTTTTCTTTGGTAGGGTTTTGTTTTCTATTGTAGTGGTTTTGTATATCTGATTTTCCATGAATTTTTAATGACTTTTGTGCTTGATCTATATCGATTCAGATATTAGAGTTGGTTTCCAAGAGATTTTGGTGGATTAGATGTGATTAACATAGTTTCTATAGCTCACAAATCTGTTTTAATTTGCTGATTTGATCGTAGATATCTAACATAGTTTTTATACCTCACAAATTTCTTCCATTATTGAGGTCTTTATTTTGTCCTTCTTGACCATATCCTATCTTATTTCTACTTACTGTTTTTTAGTTTGGTTCTATCAAGTAATTCTGTAGCTACCAAATTTGTCAAATCACTTTGAAAGTCATTCACTAGGTTAGGGAAAACAAGGTTGATGTTTGAGGAGCTGTTGAGCTCTAGCTTTTCTTTTATCCATTTTACTTGATGTTTAAGGAGTTGTTGAGGTTATTGATACCTTTATCTTCTGGGTTAGTTGAGTTTGTAGGGAAGCAAATACCTCAAGCCGATTTTTGTTGCATTTTATAGTTTTATTTCTTTTCTACGTGTGTAACTTGGGTCTCCGAAGTTCATTATTGTGGTTAATTGGCAAATTGGGTAAGGTGCTAATTTGATTCCAAGTTTTGTCAAGATGCATGATTCTGTATCACAAAACCATAGCAGTTAGAAACGTTGTATCCATGTTTCTTAATTTTTCTTCCATATGCCTTAATATTGTACCCTTACATGCCCATTAATTGGTTATTTAATGCTTTTTCTTTTCCTGTTACTGAAGTGTCCCTCTTCTATAAAACCTTGGTTTATATTTGTTATAGAAATGTTTATCACTGTTTCTTCCATATGTTCTTTCGATGTATGAATAATACTTGCTGACTTTAATTGTCATATCATTGGAGAGGTATGCTATATTCCTATCATTTGCTTATATTGTAATTGCATAATGAAATCCTCAAGTTCTTTCCTAGAGAAGAGGAAGAACTTGAACATAGCTTTTATGATAATTACAATATTGAGCCATATTGCAACTCTGCTCATTGCTAGAGGTTTCTTGTTGTGATTGTTTGGATGGCTTAAGACATGGGGTTTTAGGGTACATCAATCTAGATCTTTAATATTTTATTTTTCCCTCAATTTCCAAAGTACATCAATTGCAACGGTTCAAAAGCGTGCTAAATTGCACGTAACGTTGCTAAATTGCAACGGTTCAAAACCGTTGCTAAATTGCAACGGTTCAAAACCGTTGCTAAATTGCAACTGTTTAAAACCGATACTAGCAGACCAAAACCGTTGCTAAATGTGCAACGGTTCAAAACTGATGCTAACTTGCAGCTGCTATTAAATTTTCAACGGTCCAAAATCGATGCTAAATTTGCATAAAATAGACAATCAACATTGCCGAAAAAGAACAAATGATGCAATACGATTTATCCTACAAAATCCTTTAAGAGGTGTTAAGAATGTTATTACTATTTTGGATATGAAGCTGGCCATTTTCTAGTAAATTTTATACCAATCCATGTGAACTTATAAAAAAAATACCAAAAATAATGCTACGCATGCATCTTAATTTTTAGCATACACCTAAATCAATGAATGGACAATAGGGCATTTTGGTCCCTTGTTTGGTGGATGTTAGACTCCTATTTTTTTACTTTCGTTTTAGCAAGATCATCACCCTAATTCTTCAAAACAGAAGATTTCACCTATCTAAAATTTTGATCGTTTGAAGGAAAATCATTTGAATTCTTTGTAAGGATAAAACCCGTGACCACTACAACAGAAAGCATAATTTGCAACATCCAATTTTTGTACTTTGCAACGGTTTTGAGCTGTTCCACAATTTGACAACGGTTCAAAACCGTTTCAAACATTTATAACCGTTTCAATAATTCATGTACAAAGTTCGTACATGTGTTGGTTTTTGACACAATTCTTATCCGTTTTAAAATATCACAGGAACCGTTTCTTAATCTTAGAAACAGTTCAAAACTGCATTGAAATTGTGATACATTTGTGGACAACGGTTTGAAACCGTTTCGAATGAGTAAGTAAAAGTAAAAAAAAATGGCGCAAACATTTCCCGTGCTTATATACCTTTTATTACCCTTATTCACCTTTTATCTCTTATGCTTCATTTATCGATCTCTCCCCTCTTGTTCTCAAAAACCTTGAAAAACCCTAACCCTGCATTCTCCCCTCACCACCCCTACTCAAAGCATCAACGTCCCTCCCTTAGATTTCTCTCAATCCTCCTCACTACTACCATCCAAAAATGACGAACCCTAATCTCTCCTCTCTGTGTTGCCATTGTCATCGCTCCACGCTATATATTGTTGTTGACATTGTGCTGCACTCGTTGTTCAAGCTCAGCCACCCCACAACAGTCGTTCGATTCTTCCTCTCAGGTATTGTCTTTGTCTCAGTGGAAATCTTTTGTTAGTGTTTTGACAGTGGTCTGAGATTAGGGTCAAAGATTAAAGTTGGGATTTGGGGGGTAACAATGCTTGAATGTCACGGCTAGAAATTCATGCACCAATAGACCCTAAAGAGGGTGAATCAAGCATTAACCGTGGGAATCAAGCATATATATATATTACTTTGTGTGCTCAGATCCAAAGGTTTACATTGGTCTGTGATTTGAGGATAAGATTAAAGGTGTGATTTTGGGTCTAAGATTAGAATGTTGCAGATTACGTCAAGAAGGGGTTAGCATCTGTTGCATTGGAGTTTGTTGTTTCAATTAGGGTTTCATTTTGTTTGCTTCGTTGGTGGATTTTCTAGTATTTTTTTTACCTTTTTCTGTTTTCTTTGGTAGGGTTTTGTTTTCTATTGTAGTGGTTTTGTATATCTGATTTTCCATGAATTTTTAATGACTTTTGTGCTTGATCTATATCGATTCAGATATTAGAGTTGGTTTCCAAGAGATTTTGGTGGATTAGATGTGATTAACATAGTTTCTATAGCTCACAAATCTGTTTTAATTTGCTGATTTGATCGTAGATATCTAACATAGTTTTTATACCTCACAAATTTCTTCCATTATTGAGGTCTTTATTTTGTCCTTCTTGACCATATCCTATCTTATTTCTACTTACTGTTTTTTAGTTTGGTTCTATCAAGTAATTCTGTAGCTACCAAATTTGTCAAATCACTTTGAAAGTCATTCACTAGGTTAGGGAAAACAAGGTTGATGTTTGAGGAGCTGTTGAGCTCTAGCTTTTCTTTTATCCATTTTACTTGATGTTTAAGGAGTTGTTGAGGTTATTGATACCTTTATCTTCTGGGTTAGTTGAGTTTGTAGGGAAGCAAATACCTTAAGCCGATTTTTGTTGCATTTTGTAGTTTTATTTCTTTTCTACGTGTGTAACTTGGGTCTCCGAAGTTCATTATTGTGGTTAACTGGCAAATTCGGTAAGGTGCTAATTTGATTCCAAGTTTTGTCAAGATGCATGATTCTGTATCACAAAACCATAGCAGTTAGAAACGTTGTATCCATGTTTCTTAATTTTTCTTCCATATGCCTTAATATTGTACCCTTACATGCCCATTAATTGGTTATTTAATGCTTTTTCTTTTCTTGTTACTGAAGTGTCCCTCTTCTATAAAACCTTGGTTTATATTTGTTATAGAAATGTTTATCACTGTTTCTTCCATATGTTCTTTCGATGTATGAATAATACTTGCTGACTTTAATTGTCATATCATTGGAGAGGTATGCTATATTCCTATCATTTGCTTATATTGTAATTGCATAATGAAATCCTCAAGTTCTTTCCTAGAGAAGAGGAAGAACTTGAACATAGCTTTTATGATAATTACAATATTGAGCCATATTGCAACTCAGCTCATTGCTAGAGGTTTCTTGTTGTGATTGTTTGGATGGCTTAAGACATAGGGTTTTAGGGTACATCAATCTGGATCTTTAATATTTCATTTTTCCCTCAATAATGTGAAACTTTGTAATTGTTTACAAAAGAGATTTGGCCTAGATTTGCTCAAAATGGTTTGCTTCTAATGTAGTTGTAATATAATGTCAACTCAAAAGGATGTCCTTTAGTAGAGTTAGGTAAAAGAGAATGTTGCTACTAATGAAAAGAATTTGAATGATGCTTGACTTTGCACGATATGCTACCTGTGTGTTTTTCCAGTTTTCCGTAAAAGTTTGTTTTTCTTCCATTGTCTTGTTTATAGGCAGGATGGAGTTAGTATTTCCTTTTACCACTTGGCTACTTCCTTAGTGTAAGACTTAGTGGAAGTTTGGTTGAAGGGTTTGACTATGTCTAAATACTTAATGTTTTTTACTTTACTTTTTGAAGCTTAATTAGCTTCTTCAGGTATGATATTATATATATTCGCATTAGTTCATCATTTTTTATAACTATTGACAAACAGACAGGTGAATAAAATAAATCAAAAGAAATAGAGGAAGTGCATGGAATTCTAGGTCCAATACCTGGGAAGTGAAATAAATGTATATACTATGTACACTAAATGATTTTTTTAATGATCCAAACATAAAAATGTTGTTAGTTATAATGTTTTATACTTGCCAACGAAATTAAGATGAGCAATAGAACTTGTAGGAGTAAATCATATATATATATATATATGTTAGTCCATAGAGGAACACTTGCTATATTGTTAATCTATTATGGGAGTACCTATTGTATTGCTAATGAAAAGGTTTCCTTTATCATAGACTGCAACAAGGCCCAGTCTTTTTCATGTCCAACTCTATTTGTTTTATTAATTTATTTTGTAAGCACTAGGCTAACTCTGTTGGTATGTGCTTCATAGCATACACTAAAATTGGATATATTGAGCCTTGTTGGAGGGACTACAAACAATCTATAACTCAGGTTGCCACCTGTAGTCTTCATATTAAGCAAATTTCACCCATTAAAACCTCTTAATGTACAGTGTTTTTAAAATGTGATGTTGCTGGTTCCTTGTTCATCTCTATAGGAACCCCTTTAAATGTTGTGCTCAAGATTTTTTATCCTTCGAACCGTACAATGCATGCATAAATGGAATTTAATGCTTGGTTAATTCTTAAAGCATTTAATGCTTGGGAAGGAAAGGAAAAGCAAGACACAAAGTATGTCAGAATGGTACAAAGTGATGTCTTTAATTAGTGTCATTCTGCCTACTTGAGACAAAGTTCAGATTGCCCACCTAGATCCTATATGATATTCTCCGGATGATGGATTAAAGTGTAATATTTATGATGACGATGTAAACAATCAAAGTGTCATCATCATATACGCAAAGATTTTGGAAATCTGAGGTTATCACAGAACTATGATTCTATTTAATTCTAAAGGTGTCCCTGGATCCTATTTGTACTTCTGTTCCCGTCTCCATTCCCAATAGAAGCAGTTTCCTAGCTACTGAAACTTGCAGTATATTACCATATTTTTTGTTTGTATTTTTAGTTACATTCTAAACCTAGTCGTGAATCAGAGGTGCTGAAACAGGTGCAAGAAACTTTAAACTTGTCCTTTACCTAGTAGAGCATATCTCCCTTGCTTCTGAGTAACCTAGATGCATTTCTGAACATTTTGTAGCTTTGCTATATGGCAAAAATATCTTTACTTGCTGTAGCTTTTGTGTGGTCATGTAGGAAATCATATGCATGTCCATAAAAAATGAATGCATATGATTTAACTTAATAGATAATTGATGAATCAGAGGACTTAATTAGTTCTCTTTTTCTAGAACTTAATTTTATGGTAAGTAGATATGTTTTAGCACATTAATGTATGGAAATGTTAAATGTTAGGCATATGTAATAATTTTTTGCTTCCCTTGTATTTTTTCATCTTTCTTTAATAAATTTTCTTTTGTTATCAGTCATATCTAGCATTGTAGCTTTATGTTTGCTCGTTTTCGGTTTAGTTCTCTCTTCGTTTATATCTTGTTTAGTAGAATTTAGGGTTTTTAATTTCTTTCTAGATGATTCCTCTGTTTTAATTTATATTCAAGTAATAATTATATTATTCATCAACCTGTAACATCCCTGACCCCGCTCTGCTATACCCATGGTATAGTGAATGAAGGGTCCTTGTGGTCTATGTTACATGGCTTAGATTGACTTTAGGTTGTGCATATCTTCGGATAATTTTCTAGAGACCTAGTCACCCATCCCTTAGATAATATAAGTTGCCCATTTGAGGACTATTATTTGTTATGTTGTTTATCTTGCTCAGTAAGTGGGATGTTCATGTATTGAAGAGATATAAGCTGGTTATAGTAATCTCTCTGTACACATGTCCGTGTCTTGCAAGCATGATAGGCTTCTTACAAATAATGATCCTTAAATGTCCAGAGTGGACAGTTTAGGAATTGATATTTGCTATGTGTTGTTTATATACATGGATTGTACGTACTAGTTCAAAATTTGGTAACATTTCGCCGTTTTTTCCCGGATATACTATTTTTATTATTTTTTATCCCTTGACTATTTTCGATAGTTTGATTGGCATGAAAATTAACAAAAAATATATGTATATTTGGGGGAATGCGGGTAGATGCTGTCGGATTTTGAAAAAGTACATATAATTCAAGTATACAATCAACACATAGCAAAATCAATTCTTGAATGGGTTAGGGTTGACCTAGCAACAATTGAATGTAGGTACTCAAATTGAAACTAAACAAATGGAAAACATTGTATGTTCTAGTGTACTATATGGCGTCATCAACCAGTAAATGATGGATGACGCTAGACGATCAGACCACTGCGGAGTATGCTAAGGGAGTTACTTCTTTTTTAGAGTTTACTGTGGAAAATGGTGGTGGTCATAAGAAGTTTTCTTGTCCATGCACCAAATGTCGAAGCGGGAAAGGGATGGTCAGCCTCCGCACGATTTTAGAACATTTGTTTGAAAATGGTATCGATCGATTGTATACCACATGGTATTTTCATGGAGAAATAAAATCGTCAAGCGTTGCACAACCATCAAGTACAACTGAATTTGTTGCTGAAAACGAAGTAACGATCAATCCAAGGATGGATGAACTTGCGAACGATGCATTTGGAAGAACTGGTGAACAAGCTGGTGCATTTATGGAAGATATCGAAAGAAATGAAGATGGACATGAAGGCACTTCAGATTTCCATGGTCATTTAGTGAACGAAGAGAATAAATATAGTTTATTACTTGATGACGCAAAACAACCTTTATACCCTTCATGTCTAAGAAAACTCACAAAATTGTCAGTTATTGTTGACTTGTACAACTTAAAGGTACGACATGGTTGGTCAGACAATAGTTTCAGTGAGCTCCTTCAGTTGATTAAGAAGTTGTTACCAGAAGGAAATACATTACTAGAAAAATATTACAGTCTATCATACTACTGGTAGGCATGGGAGTGCGAGAATGGAGCACACCATGGTAAGTATTGTTAGTTAATTAAATCCCGTACGAAGAAGGGTTTCACTTTCGATAATTTTTTTGTAATTGCATTCCTATCTATCTACCTCTCCAGACACAATATCTTGAGTACCTATGATGGTGACCACATCTGCTGGCATGTGATGTTTGGACATAGAATCGAGTCCTTGTGAATGGGCAGAGCCAGGTGCTCTTATTTTACGACGGTAGGGACGATTGCTTCCATTACTGACCAGAAACACACCAAATTCTCCTTTAGGTGCTTCAACTGCGGTATAGGTAGAAGGAGCTGGTACGGAAAAACCTTCTGTATAAGGTTCGAAATGGTGAATTGAGGTAGAGTAGACCGATGATCCTGTAGTCATTTGGCCGGCTATTGAAAGAAAAAGCTTGCATCTGCTCCCCCTATTATATAACCGGTCCCATCTCTCTCCAGACCTAACGTGGTAGTTTCCCATCATAGGGCTTTCTATCTATAGATTGAGCCATTACCAAGGAGCTAATTCGTTCAGAACTCAGTTGACTGCTTCTATAGATAAGGCGGAGCGTCCTTGGCTCAGCATTATAGCACATAGGGCTTCGGCGCTATTACAGCGCTTCGCTAACTCGAAGCGCCTCGCTATGAGAATCTAGCTTCGCTAACGCGTTGCGTTGTCAGCTTTGCTACCGACGCTTCGTTCCGCCTCGCTAACGCTCGGCTAAGTCTTGAACCTTCGCGCTGACCGTTCGCTTTCTCAGTAGCAAAAGCGCTTCTCTTTGCCCCTTAAGTAGAAGGACAAGAAAGAGATTATTGGTTTTCTTGCTCCCGCTTCCTCATCTGCGCTCGTAAAGCCAACTTTGCTTTTTGGGAGGTGAAACAGCGGTTGAAGCGGACATTTCGAAATGACAGCATCGAAGATATATGTATATATATACACGGTCACGGTTATCCCGGACTGCGTTCCGGAAAAAGTGGCCTACTTGAAAGAAAGGGCGGGCACTCTCGTGTTTCAACCCCACTATACTATTCATAGTTGTGGGGCACTGTGTACTTACAGCCTCTACGATAAGCAAGTGAATGGGGCCGGTGCGTGGCGAACGGAACAGTTCATCCAGCCATTTCTCGCCTCAACCCCCTAAATAGGAAGAGGGGTACTTTACAAATAGGGGGCAATTGCTTCGCACCTGACTGTGATAGCCCTCTCGATACCTTATTGGAGCTTCGTAACTAGTGGCCAGTTTCTCGTCGCTAGAGCATTTTCCCAGTGCGCGGCCCAACGAGGAAGGTGTTAGTGGTTTATCATGGGGTCAATAATGCTAATCCCTCTTTTTGTGCTACTCCTACTCCTAGGGCGGGAAGAAGATAAGAAAACGCGAAGCATTCTCTTGGCTTCCCAACCTGTTGCTTCTAAAGGCTGCCCTCTCTCGGCTGGATGTTGGTCCAGCCTACTACGAGGATCGCGTATCCCCGTACATCATCTTTCTCCCTCCTGGGTCCCGTGGTTCCTATGCTACCGTGTTTCCCGGTCCTTTTCTTTTAGTGCTTCGACACGAAGCTATAGCTTCTAGCTAGTTCAGTGGATAAGATGGCTACGCTCCAGCTCACTCAAGAATGGGATGGCAGTGGTCCGCCGGCAAGCTCGTTCTGATCTTGGACGTAGTACATTGGAATCCTGAAGCACCACCACGAACGCTACCGCGCGACCGCCTGCAGTGCGTTAAGGCACCACCCTGTTGTGCCAGCAGCCAACTCCGGCGTGTCAGCTTAGTTATCCTCATCAAGCCACTTACTTGATGTCTAGCTTCCCAACTGGTGGACGGTTCCTTTTCCCCCAGATCAATGAAGAAGGGAGAAGTCAATTGATTCTTCCGAAGAACCGGAAGCGAAGCGCTATGCCGGGGCGGGGGGACGGGAAAAGAAACTGCTCCGAAGAAAGAAATTGGGGTTCCCAATGCTTCTCCACGCCCAACGAGATGCGCCAACCTCGGGATGCTTTACTCCTAACCCCACAAGGTTCCGAGACGGAGCTTAACCTGAGTCTCGGTTAAGAACGGCGATGATCTACGTTTCACACGGCGCACGATTCCATGGATAGTTTCATTCGACATCGTGATGGAGGACATAGCTTACGATCATCGGCTTTGATCATGCCACTAGGCATTTGATTAGGACATTGCACAATGATCCGAACACTTTGTCGCATCTCTTCGATACGGATACAGTAACGATCATAGCGATCTCCTCTGGTACCTACTGGTACGTCAGGATCCGATTGGTCATGAACATCGTAAGGTGCTGCTCTTCGCGAATCCCAGCATACCCCTGGTTGGGATGGGTAGGCCCACCACTTCACTTTCACTTAGGCCCGGGCCAAGTCAGTGGGGGGACCCTGTCGGGCTCCTTCCCCCCCAAAACAAACTGTACGTGGGAGTTTCCCTTCATACGGCTCGAATCATTCTCAGATGCCTGAAAGTAGGGTTTTTCCGCGTCGTTGGTTACGGAAATCCTAGATCTCAACAATATTTGTAATTATCCGATTCTTTTTCACTCAAATCCTGCAAAAATCACAGGGTTGTACAGTGGCTTGTGTCGGATGTCGATCCGCACTCGGGATTAGTCGGATTAGCGCAAATAAGAACATAAAATGACGTATTTTTCACAGAAACTGCTACTGAGAAATATGGAGATGAGAGAATGGTGATCGATTTAAAACATATGTTGGTGATTTTTTTTTAAAACTTGATTTGATGATTGTAGAGAGAGATACACTGCTACTGCTAACACAAAATAATGACAAAGATCAAGTAATTGAAAATTAACAAAACCAAACTTTTCATTAATAATGAAGCAATCTATTACATTTATTGAAATTTAAATCTACTTAAAATAAACTAAAACATTTAGATCTAGAGAGAGAGAGAGAGAAGATAGAGAAAGAGAGAGAATCCTAGAGAGAGAAAAGGATGATTTAGAGAGAAAAGGATGGTAAAAGTGATTCTAGAAAGAGAACCTAGAGAGAGAAAGTGCTATAGAGGAATTTGTAGAGAGTGAACTACCTTTCTTTAGCCTTGAGATGGATGTGGTGGCTGCGCTTGGAGAGCTCTCTCCACGTTGCTGTGCGTGGACGAAGAGAGACCCGGGGGAGGTGACTGGCGGCCTTTGGTGGCTGTTCCTCCTTGAGAATGAGCAGGCGGTAATGGAAGAGAAGGATGGTGGCTTGAGAAGAACCCACGATGCTGGACTTGCCGGTCAAGCAGCAAGGTAGGGGCGTTCTTGATGCTGGTGGAGGTAGTGGAGAAGAACCATGGGGGTTCTCACGGTCTTGAGGCCCGTGAAGGTGAGGTAGGATAGGGGTAGCAAGAAGAGAGGGATCTTCCCTCTTTCTTCTTCTCCTTTTCTCTGTTGTTCCTTTCTTTTTCTTTTTTTCTTTTTTTTTTTGACTGTGGAATGGTGAAGAAGAGGAGGAGGGTGACGGTGGCTGGCTGTTGAAGGGGGCAGCGTGGATCGATGGAGGATGGAAGCTTGGAGATGGCTAAGTGCAGGGATTGGAGGAGAAAAAAAAACGTGGGGAGAAGAAGAGGTGGTTAATGGCTTGAGGCGGAATAAAGAGGCTTCAACGAAGATGAAGGAGAGGCTGACCGGAGTTGCAGGTCTGCAACTCCGGTGATGGAAGTTCACTCCGGCTACACCGTTGTGCAGCCTTGCTGTTTTTGAGCAGCAAGGTGGGAGAGGAAAGGTTGGTGGAGATGCTCTTGAAGAAGGTGAAGTGGCTGTGGTTAAAGCAATGGAGATGAAGGAAACCAGTTGGCCGGAGTTGCAGATGTTCAACTCCGGCAACAATGGTGATTCTGTAAGGGAAGCACAGACCTTAACGGCTTGATGCTAGGAGGTGTTGCAGCTTGAGGGGGGGTTCGTGAGAAGCGCTAGGAGCGGAGGAAATGTGCAGCATACCTTGGTTCTTTGCAACTCCGGTAGTGGAAAAAAAAAAACGATGCACGGTGGTTGAGGGGAGCAACACTCATCCAATGGTGGAGAGGGTTAGACTGTAGGTTGGGTGGGCGATGCTCCAGCAGTAGGGAACCAAGAAGGGGACTCTCCTTCTCCTCCTCTTCTCTCTTCTTTTTTTCTGGTTTTTTTCTTTTTTTTTTTTTTTTTTTTTTGAGAACGGTTTTGCCGATTTTTGCAGAGCTTGAGGGAGAGAGGAGAACGTCTCCAATGGGCCGAGCTAATGGGGGTCGGTGTGAGGTTCTAAAAATGACACCAGAGCTGGGGGGTGGTCCCCAGTTTTTATCCCTCCCCTCTCTAGAACCCGTGGGTTTCTAAATTAGAAACCCACGTTCCTCTTTTTTTTTTTTTTTTTTTTTTTTTTTTTTTTTATATATTTGGAAACTCCCCTTATCAAAACGTGGGGCGCTCATCATGTGAACCATTAGGGTTTGGTCCAGCCCTCGATCAAGCCCCTAACCTTTTCGATTAAATTTATCTAAAAGAAGACCTTTCCTTTTTTTTTTTTTTTTTTTTTTTTTTTTAAAGAGAACATGTTTAAAATAGGATTTCTTTCTTTAAAATATGAGTTGGTTCTCTAGTGGGATCATCACCGTCGATCTCCCCCTTCTGTAGGAATGATCTTCCCAGTGGTCCACGCCTAGGCCATCGGATGGTTTTGGCCGGGAAGTCAAAGGGATGATGCCTAAAATTATGGGCCCAGAGTGAGTTGGCCACTGGCTAGCTCGTAGACCAGTAAAATAATGGGCCAGAAGAATGGTGATTTTCCTTGCCATTGGATCGAATCATCCTTCCTGAGGATCATTTGATTTCAAGATCGGACGATGTGATGGCGATCGGATGGTAGAAGTGGATGGAGATGATCGAACGGATCATCGGACAGTGGAGATCGGCCAAGGTAGGCCGTAAGATCGAGTGATTTCAAAAGGAGAGAGGATCTGGTGGTGGATATTGAGATTAGAGAGAAAGTGAGGATTTAGAGAGAGGAGAGAGAGAAAAAGAGAAAATGCTAGTAGAGGGTCTTGAACCCTGCTCTTTGACTTGGTCTTCTTCATGCTTCACCAACTAAGCAATTCTTTGACTTGTGTTAGTTGGTCAAGCTTTAATGCCTTTATTCTCTTCTCTTGGGGCTTGATTCTTTCTCTCTCTTGGTCTTTTCCCAGGCTCTTCCGACTCTCTAGCTTTTCCCGCTCTTGGTCTACATTTTCTTATCCTCAGCCTACTGGCTCATGAGCTGTGATTATAGGTTCTGGAGGTTGGTTGTGGGCCCGCATTCTCGAGAATTGTCCCATCGGGGTTTCCTGCGACAGAAGAAGCGCGTAATGAGACTTTAATCAGAACGGCTTAATATTTAGACTTTTGAAAATGTGTTTAATGCATGCAAATATACCATTTCGTCCAGAAAAGTGTGTTCTACGCAACAGAAGAGACTCTTACGTAGAAAAGTAGGTAAATAGAGTATTTTACGTAGGAGAATGCAATAACGCTAAAAGGATAATTGCTTAAAATAAGCACTTTTGAGCGAATATCACAACCCCCAACCAGCATATTGCCAATCCTTGGCAATTAGTGCGAAATAAATGAGCTTGAAAGGGCTCTGCACATGCTGCACACTTTTTCATATTAGCTCAGGGAAAACACCGTTCATCAAATTATTGAATGGATGCAAAAACATTTACATGCTAGCGAAGAGTTTGAAAGTTTTGGCAAGACTACAGACTGATAATCATAACCCAGAATAGTCAGACTCTGCGTGTGTGTGTGCTCAACATTCTCATCATCCGACAGTAAAGATTTCCAAATCACCTCTAAGTTTTTATGCCTCGACCTCAAATCTCACATGTTTAGCACTCAGAATAGAATCACACAAGAAGGGTTTTCTTCTTTTCTCTCAATTTATATGTGAGGAGATGTATTTAATATAAAGAGGCAAAAGATCTCACATATGTTTTATTTGAAGGAAGGACATCTTTAACAGAAGAAGATCTCATGATTGGAATACCACTTCACTCGGGAACGTCAGATCAAACTCTATAGCTTCTCTTTCTCCAATCTCCACATTTTATGATCGTGCTATCCTAGAATCAAGTAGGACTTTCCTGGGTTGTAATGAGGCTTAGGTCAGGTGTAGAGAGATAAAGGAATACAGGATTTCAAAGATCTTGAGAGGATATTGCCATTTTCTTGAATTTTTCCTGCGGCGTAACACCATTATCTGGTTCTTTTTCTTTTTCTTTTTTTTTTTTTTTTTTGTATTTTTCTCTTTTTCTTGATATTTCTGAGACTGCTCAATTTCTTTTCAGCACTTTTTCATACTTTCTTTCCATATTTTGTTTTCAGCTTGAACCACTTTCTTTTCCTTTTGATTCTTCTTCTTTACTTTTCTTTTCACGGTACACCCACATTAGTTATTCTTTTGTCCATCTCAAAATAAGGGTAGCCAGTCATGCTTCGTAGCTAGACTGGATTTTAGGTTGATGGGTTTACAAAGAAAAGGCTTTTATAGAATGGCTCAAGGGGTTTCTAGTGAAGTATAATTCAGGTGAGTAAAAAGGCTGAATGGTTCAGAAAAATGGCCTAAATCATTTTCTAAGGTTTGCACTATCATGTATACTGTCTTGACTGGATACAGAGAGGGTTCTGTCGTAGTAATCCAATTTTTGATGTCGTTCCGAGTTTTATGATCGAAGCAAAAGATAATGAGATCTCTCAACGAATATTGCGGGCATGAAGAATAGTGAGTCATCTTGTGACTCAGGATTGTTGTATAACCCTCTGAATTGATTAAAGGCTCGAAAGCTCACTGGGTTAGGTCTCCACAATTATTCTCGCAGGATCTCTAGAATTTCTAAACTTAGGATGACTCTGATATTGATAGTGTACAATTGTGCCGAATATGAGTTTTTCTGAGTTTTCAAACCTGCTGTAGTCACGCTTGAATTGACTCAACGCTAACTTTAAACAAAAATTGACATCCTCAATACTGACTTAACGGAGGTTTTCAGCTAATCAAAGTCAGGGTATTTGACACATTTTTTTTTGAAATTCTAGAAAACTTTTGGAGAACATCGGAAATTACCCCCAAAAACAACAATTTTTTTTTTTTTTTTATCAAAATGAAGACATGAGTTTTGGTAAATACCCACCCCCAACCAAAATACAGCACCGTCCTCGGTGCTCATGACCGGGACATAAAATGATAAAAATTCAGTGATGATGATGCAAAAGTTCAGGAAGGATGTTACCAAGTCGGCAGAAACTCGACAGTGTGTGGTACCTGATGATCGGAAGAATGAATGTACCTGCATTTCCAGAGATATAACAGTAGTAACAAATGCATGAGACTCATGTACTCTAGGAATACCGGAATTGCCTTTCCGAAAGCGCTAAGTTTTACGTCTTCAGCCAGACATGACGGGGGTGACAGGCACCCCCAACCAAGTTGGAGCACAGGAGACTGAGTGGATCATCAGTCGACATAGACAGGATCGATGAGATCGATCTCAAAAGTCTGAATGAACAATACGTCAAGTTCATGGAACTGTTTTAGACGCTGCCCATTGACCTGAAAAGAGGAGTGATCCTTGGGATCCTCAATAGTGATTGCCCCAAAGGGTGTGACTGTTGTGACCGTATAAGGACCGGTCCACCTAGATTTCAATTTCCCAGGGAAGAGATGAAGACGGGAATTATAAAGAAGGACCTTCTGTCCTGGATGGAACTCTTTCCTGAGGATGCTCTTGTCATGTATCCACTTCATTTTGGCTTTGTAATTCTTCGACAAGTTGTAGGCATCATTTCTGAGTTCTTCTAACTCATTCATTTGAAGTTTTCTCTCCTCCCCTGCAGAGTCTAGGTCGAAGTTGAGCTTCTTAATGGCCCACAGGGCACGATGTTCAATCTCTACCGGAAGATGACAGGGTTTCCCAAAGACCAGACGATAGGGAGACATATTGAGTGGGGTCTTGTAGGCGGTTCTGTATGCCCATAAAGCATCAGTGATACGAGTAGACCAGTCTTTACGTGTGGTATTGACTGTCTTCTCCAAGATCTGCTTGATCTGACGATTAGAAACCTCCACTTGACCACTAGTCTGCGGATGATAAGCTAGGGCAACCTTGTGGGTTACCCCATACTTTTTCATTAATTTCTCGAATATCCTATTGCAGAAATGGGTGCCCCCATCACTAATGATGGCCTTAGGGGCACCGAATCGGGCGAAGATGAACTCCTTTAGGAATTTGACCACGACTTTGTGGTCATTGGTCTTGGTGGGAATGGCTTCTATCCATTTGGATACATAGTCTACCGCAAGGAGAATGTACTCAAAACCATATGAAATGGGAAAGGGGCCCATGAAGTCGATGCCCCAAATGTCAAATATTTCATCGACCTAGATGGGAGTGAGGGGCATCATGTTCCTCTGGGAGATGCGGCCTAGATGCTGGCAATTAGGACAGGTTTTGCTGTAGATATGGGCATCTTTAAATAATGTGGGCCAGTAGAATCCGCATTGCAGAACTTTTTCTGCAGTTTTCTTAGTACTGAAATGACCACCACAAGGTTGGTCATGACACGAGGACAAGATATTGAGTTGGTCCGTCTCAGGGACACAGAGACGAATGATCTGGTCAGGACAGTATTTATACAAATAAGGGTCATCCCAAGAGTAGTACTTAACTCTTGCTAGGAATTGGCTTTTGTCCTGTTTTGACCAGTGTGAAGGCATTTCTTCGGTGACAAGGTAGTTGACAATGTCAGCATACCAAGGATTAACAGAGATGGCGAACAGTTGTTCGTCTGGAAAGTTTTCAGGGATGGGCTGGGTGTCGAAGGATGACTCTAAAGTCAGTCTAGACAAGTGATCAGCCACTACATTCTCAGTTCCTTTCTTATCCTTAATCTCGAGGTCGAATTCCTGCAGTAAGAGAATCCATCGAATTAATCGAGGTTTGGTTTCCTTTTTCGACATGAGATAACGAAGGGCTGCATGATCAGTGTACACAACCACCTTAGTGGCTAAGAGGTACTGACGGAATTTATCAAGGGCGAAGACTACCGCCAGGAGTTCTTTCTCAGTGGTAGAGTAATTCATTTGGGCAGAGTTAAGAGTTTTGCTCGCGTAGTAGATCACGTGTGACCTTTTGTCAACTCTCTGCCCTAGAACGGCGCCTAATGCGTAGTCAGAAGCATCGCACATTACCTCGAAAGGTAGAGTCCAATCCGGGGGACGGATAATGGGCGCAGTAGTGAGCTCAGTTTTGAGACGCTCAAATGCCTTGACACAGTCAGCATTAAAGTCGAAAGGACTATCTTTAGCCAGAAGATGGGACAGAGGTCGAGTGATTTGAGAGAAGTCCTTGATGAATCGCCTATAGAATCCTCCGTGTCCCAAAAAGGATCGGATGTCACGCACGGACTTAGGAATGGGCAAGGTCGAGATGATATCGATTTTAGCTTTGTCGACCTCAATGCCCTGATGGGAAATGACATGTCCCAGAACAATGCCCTTCTTCACCATGAAGTGGCATTTCTCCCAATTGAAGACAAGTCGCTTGTCCTGACAGCGGTGAAGTACAAGCCCTAGATGGTTCAGACAGTCATCAAAGGATGACCCAAAGACTGAGAAGTCGTCCATAAAGACTTCGAGGAATTTTTCCACCATGTCAGAGAATATGCTCATCATACACCTTTGAAAGGTCGCGGGTGCATTGCAGAGGCCAAAGGGCATGCGCTTGTAGGCAAAAGTGCCAAAGGGACATGTGAAAGTTGTCTTCTCGTGGTCCTCAGGGGCGATGGGTATTTGATTATACCCTGAGTAACCATCAAGGAAGCAGTAATAGGAATGACCTGCTAGTCTCTCCAACATCTGGTCTATGAAGGGTAAAGGAAAATGGTCCTTCCTAGTGTTGGTGTTGAGTCGTCGGTAATCGATGCAGACTCTCCACCCTTTCTTCAGGCGCTGGGTTACCATTTCCTTGTTTTCATTTTCCACAACTGTGAATCCTGCCTTTTTAGGGACGACATGAATAGGACTCACCCATTTGCTATCGGAGATGGGATAAATGATACCCGCATCTAACAGTTTAAGGACCTCGTCCCGGACTACATCCTTCAAGACGGGGTTCAACCTCCTCTGGTGTTCTCGAGAGGTTTTGGATTCATCCTCGAGATAGATGTGATGTTGGCATACCGAGGGGTCTATGCCTCGAATATCATCTATAGTCCAACCTATCGCAGATTTGTGCTCGTTGAGCAGCTCGAGAAGTTTCTTACGTTCACTCTCAGACAAAGCGGAAGCAATAATGACAGGGTAGGTTTCCTTAGGACCAAGATAGGCATAGGAAAGATCTGTGGGAAGAGGCTTAAGCTCCAATATTGGAGCAGATGGAGTAAAAATAGGTGTCACAGAAGACACGGATTGAAGAGGTTTGACTTCAGTAGGTAAAGGAAGGATGGGTTCTCTGGCCATGGTTATCAGAGGCTCGAACTCGATGAGAGGAGCGGGGATCTCTATTAGTGGAGCAGTCTCCAAAAGATCATTGAGATCAGAAATAGCTGACTCTGTTGCAAAGTCAGCTCCAAAGTGTTCTAGACACTGCTTAAGAATATCTTCGGTGGAGTCCGGGATTAGACTCTCAACGGCACACATTTCATCGGCCACATCGCGATCGGCATCTTGTTGCATTAGACGAAAGATGTTGACCTCAGCTTTGAGGTTACCGAAAGCAATGGACATGTTTCCGTCCCAGCACCCGATGTGTGCGTTCGCGGTGGCAAGGAATGGACGGCCTAAGATGACCGGAATGCGGTTATCCTGACACGGCTCGGTGTCTAGAATGATAAAGTCCACAGGATAATAAAAGTCAGCGACTTTTACTAGGACATCTTCAATGATTCCTCTTGGAATCTTGATGGACTGATCAGCCAATTTCAGGGTGACATTGGTAGGCTTCATATCTTTCAGTCCTAACTGCTGATATACCGAGAATGGTATGAGGTTGACGCTAGCCCCTAAATCTAGCAAGGCAGTGCAGCTAAAGTTGTCACCAATTTCACATTGGACAGTTGGGCTACCTGGATCCTTGTGTTTGATCACACTGTTGCGTTGAATGAACGCGGTAGCTTTTTCGGCCAAGAAGGCAGCTTTGGGTACATGCGTACGCCGCTTAACTGTGCACAAGTCCTTGAGGAATTTGGCATAGGAAGGGATTTGCTTGATTGCAGAAAGGAATGGGATATTGATCTGGACGTCTTTAAAGACGTCTAAGATCTCTGAGAATTGCTGATCCCGCTTATCTTGGACAAGTCTGTCCGGGAAGGGAGGCTTTACTCGACAAATGGATTTGTCTTTAGCCTTAGATTTCTGCACAGGGATATCTGATGTTGGTGCAGAGGTAGAAGAAGCAGAGGTAGGATTGGTACTAGTTTCCTCTGTACGAGTGATGGGTGCTGGAGATGGCACCGGTGGTGGTTGGACTCCCATGTCCACAGTTTTTCCAGATCGTAGGGTGGTTACAGCTTGCACCTCCCCTTGACACTTCTCATTCTGGCTTTGAGATTGAGATCCGATCTCATATATTGCTCCTTTGGCATTTCCTTTTGGGTTAGCAATGGGTTGGCTAGGAAAAATGCCTTTAGCTTTCTCAGCTTCCAAGTTACCTAGACGTTGCTCTAGACGAAGCATGGATTGCTGTTGCTGTTGCTCTAGGCGTTGCATAGATTGTTGTTGCTGAGTAATGAGTTGAGCTAGAAGGTCTTCGATACCAGATTTGGGGACCGACTGTTGGGGAACAGCTAAAGGGAGCTGAGGCACCAATTCGCGACTCGAGCTCATCGGGGCATTATAGTTATAGGCGGAAGAATTAGTTGGGACAATCTGTTGGTTCTGAAAGTTCTGGGGAACTCTTTGCTGATTCTGAAATGTGCTCTGTTGTCCAGAGTATTGACCCTGTTGGATCTGCTGGTTCTGAGTAGATGGGTACTGATTCTACTGATATTGTCCCTGATTGAATTGCCTATTGGGTTGATTGAACCCAGGAGGATACATGCCCTGAGGTTGACGTGGAGGTTGAGCTTGTGGTTGAGTAGATTGAGGCCGCCAGGAGAAGTTAGGGTGGTTTCTCGTGTCCGGATGATAAGATTGACTATACGAGTTCTGAGTAGGAGGTTTGTATGTGCTGAAAGCACAAACTTCTTCCTGAAGAGGATTAGACCATCCTTCATTTAAAGGACAATGCTCAGTAGTATGGGAGGGTTGCAGACAGAGGGTACAGGATTCCATAGGGCTCTCGTGTCCCACATGCATGACTGGGGTAGATTGTTGAGTAGGCTTTTGTACAGACACAGCCAGTGCCGAGACTGACTTGCTCAATTCTTGAATGACAGATCGAAGCTCAGTATCAGCGGTAGCATCATGTCCCTTGGTTGTCTTTTGGACTGAAGTGGTTCGACTGAACTCTGAGTCAGTCGTCCAATGTTGAGAGTTTTCTCCTAACTCTCCCAAGAATTTGTATGCATCGGTCGGAGTTTGGTGCAGGAATTTTCCTTGGCACATTGACTCTACCATGGTCCGGGACTCATCAGTAAGTCCCTTGTAGAAGACATGGACAAGATTGCCCTTGTCGATGCTATGGTGGGGACACTTAGTCAGGTAGTCTTGGAATCTATCCCATGCTTCAAAAAATTTCTCATCGGACTTCTGTCTAAAGTCCTGAATGAGTTGCTTCATTTGGTTGGTCCGAGTCATGGGGTAGAATTTAGACATGAATTTGCCCACCAATTCTTTCCAACTGCTGATTGAATCAGCGGGTAAGGAGTAGAGCCAATCTGAGGCTCGGTCTTTGAGCGAGAATGGGAAAACTCGCAGACGGACATTGTCATCATCCAGGTTCTGATTTTTGAAAAGTAGGATGACATGTTGGAATTCCCTAATATGGGAATATGGGTCTTCTCTTGGGAGACCACGAAAGGTTGGCAGCATTTGGATCGTCTGCGGCCTGATCTCAAATTGTACCGCCGTAGTAGGTGGGAGAACAATGCAAGTGGGCGGATTGGCAGAGATAGGAGCGAACGTCTCGATAAGAGGTCGTTCGACTGCCATGACTACAAAGGTAGTAGTACTGGGGGAGGCGGGTGGTGAAAGAGATGGGGAAGAATTCAGTGGAGGATCCACTGTAGGGACGTGATTCTCAGATCGAACCAAGCGTTTGTTCGGACGATTCCAAACGGGCATACGCGAATGAGGCAAGCTCTATACTTGGCAAAAAGTTGCCAGAGAGGAACACTATCCTAAATGATGCACACCAAGCACAGATAATCCTATTCTAAGCAATCAGGATATATTTTAGGAATTATCTTAGTTAGTTTTGGGGCTAGAGTAGATTATGACAGTGGGCGGACCACTGGTTTATCTTTTAACCACCGGACTAACTGTTTTGCACTCAAAGGTTCTCACCAGGCTACACTCTTCAGAGCGAATCCTTTAGTACTAACTCTAGTTAACAACAAGGCAATCCGAAGCCTAGACAGACGTGCGGCACAATGGCTGACTTAAGTACGTCCCAGACTAACCGGATTGGTCAAGTGGATAAGAAGAGTGTTCCCTCGGGTTAAGCTAGGGTTGATGTGTGTTCCTAGTCCACACGTAACTAATCGCCGAATAGTCCAAGATGCCACGTCGAGCTCAGTGTACTTGAGTAGCAGGGACTTATGGGTGTGTTAGACAACAGGGACCCGCGCTCGTGGTCTTATTTCGATTGGATGTTAAGCGGGTTCGCTTTGTGTGGATTTTTCCTCGAACACCGGGCTAATTGGCTCTACTTCTTGATTCTTTTTATTATAGATGGATCCTGGGGATCAATTTCAGCTGGAATGATGAGGTGGGTGATGAAATCCCACCAGTTTCAATTTGGAGCTGGGTCTGCTCTCTTAGAGTTGATTGATTAACGGCCACGCCACGCAAGTCGAATAAGTTGTTGCTAGAAAACAAATAAACAAGCGGCAATGATGCACCCAATATGCTCTGTATCGCACTCAAGGCGAGGATAGAGACTTACCTCCCGTGGGCCACGCCACGGGGTCTCCTCCGTGGGTTAGAGAGGGGTATCCTAATGGGCTTGGGCCCGACTCCACCTCTTTGAGCTTTTGCTCTCTACCCACACTGGATCGTGTTCCTGCAGAAAAGTTAGATCACACGGTCTAGGTAGTCGGGATTCTATTTGGAAGATCTTTGCCTTTTTAGGGTTCACAGAACAAGCACTGGATTTAGGCAAGTTTTTGAATTAATTTCCAAGTTCGAGATGGGTTAAAATTTAGGAATTCCCAGATTGGAAAATACCTAGATTGGAAAGTTTCCCGAACTGTGGAGATCTTCCAAGAAAGATTTGATTGCGAGATCCCTTATAATTTTGGGAAATTTCCCAAAATTGAAATTCTTGCTAGATTTGGGGTGTTTCCTTTTGCAGACTTTTCCAAATTCGGAAGATTTCTAAAGATAGAAATTCTTCTAAAGAGGAAACTACTAAAAGGGGAAACCCTAATTTAGCAAAGTTTCAAGATTTTAGAATCTTTCCAAAAATCGCAAATCCTTGATTGGTGATTTCTAAAAATCTGCAGAATATAAAATCCTAATTTTTTTTGAATTTTGATTTTTGAATTTTTTTGGTAATTTCCACTTAATCTAGGGTTTCTAAAAAACCCTAGAACAAGATCTAGCAGTTATATGGAAAGCAGTAAAATTCCTAAATTATTACAAATTGCACTCGGCCTTCCGAGGCATTAAAAATAGTAATTTAAAAACTGCTAAAAATCAACAAAAACAAAAAATAGAAAGTTTCCCGAAAAGGTCGGGCTGGCCAAATTGAGCAGCTTTTCGCTTCAGCAACTTTCCAATTCCGTCTTTACGTCCTTTTTCGCACTCCCGAACACCCGAGCGGCAGCGGCGCCATTTGAAAGTAGGGTTTTTCCGCGTCGTTGGTTACGGAAATCCTAGATCTCAACAATATTTGTAATTATCCGATTCTTTTTCACTCAAATCCTGCAAAAATCACAGGGTTGTACAGTGGCTTGTGTCGGATGTCGATCCGCACTCGGGATTAGTCGGATTAGCGCAAATAAGAACATAAAATGACGTATTTTTCACAGAAACTGCTACTGAGAAATATGGAGATGAGAGAATGGTGATCGATTTAAAACATATGTTGGTGATTTTTTTTTAAAACTTGATTTGATGATTGTAGAGAGAGATACACTGCTACTGCTAACACAAAATAATGACAAAGATCAAGTAATTGAAAATTAACAAAACCAAACTTTTCATTAATAATGAAGCAATCTATTACATTTATTGAAATTTAAATCTACTTAAAATAAACTAAAACATTTAGATCTAGAGAGAGAGAGAGAGAAGATAGAGAAAGAGAGAGAATCCTAGAGAGAGAAAAGGATGATTTAGAGAGAAAAGGATGGTAAAAGTGATTCTAGAAAGAGAACCTAGAGAGAGAAAGTGCTATAGAGGAATTTGTAGAGAGTGAACTACCTTTCTTTAGCCTTGAGATGGATGTGGTGGCTGCGCTTGGAGAGCTCTCTCCACGTTACTGTGCGTGGACGAAGAGAGACCCGGGGGAGGTGACTGGCGGCCTTTGGTGGCTGTTCCTCCTTGAGAATGAGCAGGCGGTAATGGAAGAGAAGGATGGTGGCTTGAGAAGAACCCACGATGCTGGACTTGCCGGTCAAGCAGCAAGGTAGGGGCGTTCTTGATGCTGGTGGAGGTAGTGGAGAAGAACCATGGGGGTTCTCACGGTCTTGAGGCCCGTGAAGGTGAGGTAGGATAGGGGTAGCAAGAAGAGAGGGATCTTCCCTCTTTCTTCTTCTCCTTTTCTCTGTTGTTCCTTTCTTTTTCTTTTTTTCTTTTTTTTTTTGACTGTGGAATGGTGAAGAAGAGGAGGAGGGTGACGGTGGCTGGCTGTTGAAGGGGGCAGCGTGGATCGATGGAGGATGGAAGCTTGGAGATGGCTAAGTGCAGGGATTGGAGGAGAAAAAAAACGTGGGGAGAAGAAGAGGTGGTTAATGGCTTGAGGCGGAATAAAGAGGCTTCAACGAAGATGAAGGAGAGGCTGACCGGAGTTGCAGGTCTGCAACTCCGGTGATGGAAGTTCACTCCGGCTACACCGTTGTGCAGCCTTGCTGTTTTTGAGCAGCAAGGTGGGAGAGGAAAGGTTGGTGGAGATGCTCTTGAAGAAGGTGAAGTGGCTGTGGTTAAAGCAATGGAGATGAAGGAAACCAGTTGGCCGGAGTTGCAGATGTTCAACTCCGGCAACAATGGTGATTCCGTAAGGGAAGCACAGACCTTAACGGCTTGCTGCTAGGAGGTGTTGCAGCTTGAGGGGGGGTTCGTGAGAAGCGCTAGGAGCGGAGGAAATGTGCAGCATACCTTGGTTCTTTGCAACTCCGGTAGTGGAAAAAAAAAAACGATGCACGATGGTTGAGGGGAGCAACACTCATCCAATGGTGGAGAGGGTTAGACTGTAGGTTGGGTGGGCGATGCTCCAGCAGTAGGGAACCAAGAAGGGGACTCTCCTTCTCCTCCTCTTCTCTCTTCTTTTTTTCTGGTTTTTTTCTTTTTTTTTTTTTTTTTTTTTTGAGAACGGTTTTGCCGATTTTTGCAGAGCTTGAGGGAGAGAGGAGAACGTCTCCAATGGGCCGAGCTAATGGGGGTCGGTGTGAGGTTCTAAAAACGACACCAGAGCTGGGGGGTGGTCCCCAGTTTTTATCCCTCCCCTCTCTAGAACCCGTGGGTTTCTAAATTAGAAACCCACGTTCCTCTTTTTTTTTTTTTTTATATATATTTGGAAACTCCCCTTATCAAAACGTGGGGCGCTCATCATGTGAACCATTAGGGTTTGGTCCAGCCCTCGATCAAGCCCCTAACCTTTTCGATTAAATTTATCTAAAAGAAGACCTTTCCTTTTTTTTTTTTTTTTTTTTTTTTTTTTTAAAGAGAACATGTTTAAAATAGGATTTCTTTCTTTAAAATATGAGTTGGTTCTCTAGTGGGATCATCACCGTCGATCTCCCCCTTCTGTAGGAATGATCTTCCCAGTGGTCCACGCCTAGGCCATCGGATGGTTTTGGCCGGGAAGTCAAAGGGATGATGCCTAAAATTATGGGCCCAGAGTGAGTTGGCCACTGGCTAGCTCGTAGACCAGTAAAATAATGGGCCAGAAGAATGGTGATTTTCCTTGCCATTGGATCGAATCATCCTTCCTGAGGATCATTTGATTTCAAGATCGGACGATGTGATGGCGATCGGATGGTAGAAGTGGATGGAGATGATCGAACGGATCATCGGACAGTGGAGATCGGCCAAGGTAGGCCGTAAGATCGAGTGATTTCAAAAGGAGAGAGGATCTGGTGGTGGATATTGAGATTAGAGAGAAAGTGAGGATTTAGAGAGAGGAGAGAGAGAAAAAGAGAAAATGCTAGTAGAGGGTCTTGAACCCTGCTCTTTGACTTGGTCTTCTTCATGCTTCACCAACTAAGCAATTCTTTGACTTGTGTTAGTTGGTCAAGCTTTAATGCCTTTATTCTCTTCTCTTGGGGCTTGATTCTTTCTCTCTCTTGGTCTTTTCCCAGGCTCTTCCGACTCTCTAGCTTTTCCCGCTCTTGGTCTACATTTTCTTATCCTCAGCCTACTGGCTCATGAACTGTGATTATAGGTTCTGGAGGTTGGTTGTGGGCCCGCATTCTCGAGAATTGTCCCATCGGGGTTTCCTGCGACAGAAGAAGCGCGTAATGAGACTTTAATCAGAACGGCTTAATATTTAGACTTTTGAAAATGTGTTTAATGCATGCAAATATACCATTTCGTCCAGAAAAGTGTGTTCTACGCAACAGAAGAGACTCTTACGTAGAAAAGTAGGTAAATAGAGTATTTTACGTAGGAGAATGCAATAACGCTAAAAGGATAATTGCTTAAAATAAGCACTTTTGAGCGAATATCAATGCCCCGAGAGGCATCCTTTCCTTGTTTGTTGGGTTGGTTCACGCGCGCACAAACGAGCACCAGCCGCAACAGCAGGGGACTATGACCAATAGAGTCAGACACTTAGCTACATCTGCACGCAAAAGGAATGTGGTTCTAGTTGAGGCTTTCTTTCTCTGAGGGCGCGGGACGTTCGCGGAGTCTGTGTCTTCCGTACCACCACCAGACTGGTCGTTCTTGGGCGGATCCCACTCCTAAACATAAGGGATAAGGGGAAGGGGGCCGGTTCAAAACCGTTGCTAAATTGCAACGGTTCAAAACCCTTGCTAAAATTGCAACGATCAAAACCGTTGCTAAAATTGCAACGGTTCAAAACCGTTGCTAAATTGCAACGGTTCAAAACCGTTGCTAAAATTGCAACTGTTCAAAACCGTTGCTAAAATTGCAACGGTTCAAAACCGATACTAGCAGACCAAAACCGTTGCTAAATGTGCAACGGTTCAAAACTGATGCTAACTTGTAGCTGCTATTAAATTTTCAACGGTCCAAAATCGATGTTAAATTTGCATAAAATAGACAATCAACATCGCTGAAAAAGAACAAATGATGCAATACAATTTATCCTACAAAATCGTTTAAGAGGTGTTAAGAATGTTATTACTATTTTGGATATGAAGCTGGCCATTTTCTAGTAAATTTTATACCAATCCATGTGAACTTATAAAAAAAATACCAAAAACAATGCTACGCATGCATCTTAGTTTTTAGCATACACCTAAATCAATGAATGGACAATAGGACATTTTGGTCCCTTGTTTGGTGGATATTAGACTCCTATTTTTTTACTTTTGTTTTAGCAAGATCATAACCCTAATTCTTCAAAACTGAAGATTTCACCTATCTAAAATTTTGATCGTTTGAAGGAAAAGCATTTGAATTCTTTGCAAGGATAAAACCCGTGACCACTACAACAAAAAGCTTAATTTGCAACATCCAATTTTTGTACTTTGCAACGATTTTGAGCTGTTCCACAATTTGACAACGGTTCAAAACCGTTTCAAACATTTATAACCGTTTCAATAATTCATGTACAAAGTTCGTACATGTGTTGGTTTTTGACACAATTCTTATCCGTTTTAAAATATCACAGGAACCGTTTCTTAATCTTAGAAACAGTTCAAAACTGCATTGAAATTGTGATACATTTGTGGACAACGGTTTGAAACCGTTTCGAATGAGTAAGTAAAAGTAAAAAAAAATGGCGCAAACATTTTCCGTGCTTATATACCTTTTATTACCCTTATTCACCTTTTATCTCTTATGCTTCATTTATCGATCTCTCCCCTCTTGTTCTCAAAAACCTTGAAAAACCCTAACCCTGCATTCTCCCCTCACCACCCCTACTCAAAGCATCAACGTCCCTCCCTTAGATTTCTATCAATCCTCCTCACTACTACCATCCAAAAATGACGAACCCTAATCTCTCCTCTCTGTGTTGCCATTGTCATCGCTCCACGCTATATATTGTTGTTGACATTGTGCTGTACTCGTTGTTCAAGCTCAGCCACCCCACAACAGTCGTTCGATTCTTCCTCTCAGGTATTGTCTTTGTCTCAGTGGAAATCTTTTGTTAGTGTTTTGACAGTGGTCTGAGATTAGGGTCAAAGATTAAAGTTGGGATTTGGGGGGTAACAATGCTTGAATGTCACGGCTAGAAATCCATGCACCAATAGATCCTAAAGAGGGTGAATCAAGCATTAACCGTGGGAATCAAGCATATATTACTTTGTGTGCTCAGATCCAAAGGTTTACATTGGTCTGTGATTTGAGGATAAGATTAAAGGTGGGATTTTGGGTCTAAGATTAGAATGTTGCAGATTACGTCAAGAAGGGGTTAGCATCTGTTGCATTGGAGTTTGTTGTTTCAATTAGCGTTTCATTTTGTTTGCTTCGTTGGTGGATTTTCATTTTGTTTTCACACTCTCCTACGTTAAAATGCTCTATTTATCTACTTTTCTACGAAAGAGTCTCTTTTGTTGCGTAGAACACACTTTTCTAGACGAAATGGTATATTTGCATGCATTAAACACATTTTCGGAAGTCTAGACATGAAGTCATTCTGATAGAGTCTCATTACGCGCTTCTTCTATCGCAGGAAACCCCGATGGGACAATTCTTGAGACATGCGAGCCCACATCGATCAGGAAAGCCCATTATCAAAGCTTAAAGAGCCCACGTGCTATGACTAGAAGATATGGGCCAACTATGGGCTGAATAAGAGGACCAAAAAGCTGGCCCAAAGAATGAAGAGAGCAGGAGAGCCAATGACCAAGAGACGGACCAAAACGTTTAAAGCCACATGAGTCAGCAAAGAATGATAGTCGACTCTACTGGAGAAGCGTGAGGATGGTCACAGTGAAGACCAGGGTTCCAGACCCTCCGCTAGTGCTTTTCTCTCTATTTTCTGATACTTTCTCTCTCATCTCTCCTTATTCTCTCTCTCTCTTCATCTCTCGGTCCTCGAATCTACTGACCTAACCCCAGAACTCCTGTCCATCGGCTCTATCTCATCTCCCTTAGCTTTCTGACCGTTGGATCTTCCATCGGACCGTTGGATCTTCAATTGGACCGTTGGATCTCTCTAGATCCGTCGATCTACCAATCTGGGTCCCAATCAAGTCACCATCCATTCGATCGCCATCAGACTGTCTGTCACATCATCTTGTGAGACGATGGACATCATCAATCCATGTGGGCCAGTAGCCGGGCCCATCATCATCGACCCGTTGTCCGACCAGTTAGTGGACCCCGTGAATTTCAAAATAATTTTAATTAAATTTTAAAAAATGGGGGGTCCACTAAATGGGGAGATTCCCCATAGAAAAGTAGACTTTTACTTAAAAAAATAAAAAAAATATATATATATATATATTTATTTCAAAAATTCCCTAATTTCCATTAATGGAAACTAGGGAGCTTTAAAAGGGGAAGGAGAAGGGTTCTTTGGAACCCTAATCCCCCACCTTTCTTCTCTTTTCTTTCCCAAAAACCATCCCCCACGTTCTACCCTTCCGGCTCTTCTTCTTTTCTTTTTCTTCTTCGCTTCTTCTTTCTTCTTCTTCTCTATCTTCTTTCGCCGGAGTTGCAGGTCTGCAACTCCGGCCAGTAGGTGTCCAACTCGCTACCACTCGCATCCTGCTCAGTTCAGCCACTTTAGTGGCCACCCACGCTACTGGTCTGGCCTACAATGGCCTGCAGCTCCTAAAATCCCACTACCGTCTTCTTCACCTTCATCTACCGGCCGGAGTTGCAGAACTCCGACCGTGTCTGCTTCCGCCTCCCGCTGCTGTCTCCTTCTTCTTATCCTTCATCTAAAACTTCCCCCCCCTCCGCCTGTGCGCAGCAGAGCTTGCTGCCACGAGCCACACCGCTTCTTATTGCGTTTTACTTACCGGAGTTGCAGCCTGCAACTCCGGTCACCACGTCACGAACCGCCCTCCTCACGCACCACCACCTTGTTGCGAGCATGGCCTGCACAACCTCCAGCCGTCTCCTCCACCTGTTGTGCGTCCGCCTCCTCCACCTGCAAGCTTCAACGAGCTTCAATGTCGGAGTTGCACACCTGCAACTCCGGCCGACTTATCAACCTAACGGTGCTCTCCTTTCCGGTCTCCACCGGCTGCAACTTCACTTTCAGCACCTCCTCTCTTCACAACAGTGCTCCGCCTGCTCACCACCTGCTTGCCCCGCCCATAGCGAGCAGCGCCCGCTGCCTGTGAGTCCTTTAATGCCTCTACAAGACTGAAGAAGGTAGTTTCTCCAGTCGTCTCCTCCAAGTCAGCACCTCCTAGCGCCTCCACCATTGGAGGTCGTGGCTAGAATATAACTTGGGGTGAGTCGATCCCCACCCAATGGGACTCACCTCGCTTCACAATGCCTACAAACTCCGGGAGATCTCAGGTCTTCCTCTAACTCACCATTCTTGCGTAAGCAGACAGCAACACCTCGCACCACAACCAGTGCATCGCCTCCCTCATCCTCGCATGGAACACCGAACTGTAGGTGATCTTCCCACCATGCACCACCGTGGAACCAACTCATCCATAAACACCTCGAGCATGAAACTCCGAGCACTCACACAAAGACTACCAACGTCTGAACCAGGGCAAAAAGGTCGTGCACCCCACAACTTCTCACCTGGGGCCAGCATTTTTCCAAGGCCGGTGCACCAAGCAGCAATGCCATTCTCTCCTTCATGGCGATCTCATCCTCGTCCCTTGGCCGAGATCCTCACTCTTGGTTGGACCCCACATTTACTGGCTGAATCCCATGTTCTCCATCTTGGCCAAATCAATGGTCTATTACTCGGGCCGAACCACTCACCGGGCCAATACGACCACATTCCGATCTTCTATCTGGATCCCCAGGTTGATCGCCTTTTTGCACCGCCGACTCCGTTCGGTGAATGCAAGAGGGTGAGTTTTTCTCTCACCTCTACCTTGTCGGCCGGTAAACGACCGAGGTGTGAAAAAATCTCTCTCTACCTTCTTCCTCTCTCTCTCTAAAAGTTCTCTTTACATGCTTTCTTACATGCTTTCTAGAATAGATTTACCGCTTTATTTCTTTCTGTCATTTATTTCATGTAAGCAACAGTTTAGTTAATGCAATTTGATTTCGATAATTTTAGTCTTCTCTGGATCTTATTTGGATATGTTTTAAATCGACTCGCCATTCTCATCTTTCCACGTTTCTCTTGTATATTATCTGTCATTTTATGTTCTTATTCGCGCTAATCCAACTAATCCCGAGTGCGGATCGACATCCGACACGAATCCCTATACAAAAGCTCATATTTTGCAAGATTAAAATTCGGATCAAATTACAAATGTGTTGAAGTTAGGGTTTCCGTAACCAACGACGCGGAAAAAACCTACTTTCACACAACCATCAAGTACAACTGAATTTGTTGCTGAAAACGAAGTAACGATCAATCCAAGGATGGATGAACTTGCGAACGATGCATTTGGAAGAACTGGTGAACAAGCTGGTGCATTTATGGAAGATATCGAAAGAAATGAAGATGGACATGAAGGCACTTCAGATTTCCATGGTCATTTAGTG
>CM068549.1:33559910-33564910 GCA_035048495.1 Euptelea pleiosperma | reverse complement strand
AACTAATCTAAAAAGCTTTAAGAGAAAATAGGCCTAGAGAGAGAAAGAGAGAACTAGAGAGAGAAACTAGTGTAAAGAGAGAGAAATCTAATCCTAGAGAGAGGAAGAGAGAAGAAGATACCACTTTGAAGAGCTAGCTTACCTTGGGATTTGGTCCAAAAATTGGAAGAAGAGTTACCCAAGTGGGTGCATGGGATGTACCACATGGTTGTCTTTGATGCACTGTAGCAAGCCAAGTGGCTGCATTGATGGAAATGGCAACAAACCAGTCCAGTCAACGAACTTGGAGGGCTGTTGATGCACTAGGTTCCCATTGGTGGAGGAGCATCCACTGTGACTGTGGTGGGGTGGTGATCCAAAGTGGGGGATCAAATCGACTGGACAGTTCGGTGGTGAATGAGATGACGATGTGCGCCAAAATGGTGGTTGTTCAAGGTTGCTGCAAGTGAACCTGTAAGTGCTGTGCTTACTGGTACATATAACAGCAAGGGGCGATCTGGAATGAAGAAGTTGCAGGCCGGAAGGTGGTGGTCATGCTTGCTATGGGGAAGGCATTGACCACGTTGTGATCTGTACGTGCTGGTGGTGGTATCCACGGTGGAGGAAGAACAGTGGATTGGATGAGGAATTCGTGAGGGTGAACCACGTGGGGATTGCAAGTTTGTTTAGGAGCAACAATTGGAGACGTTGCTGATCAGTGAAGGAGTGGCTGTTGATTGTTGCAGGCGGAGGCGCAAGTGGTGTGCATAGGTGGAGTTGCAGCGGCTGTGGAGGACGGTGGTTGACGTTGCTGTGAGAAGGAAGGAGCAGCGGCTTGTGGTGGTGCGAAGTGAGGTGCTGGTTGCTGCAGTAGACGTGGCAGCAGTCAGACAACACGAAAAGGAAGAAAAGGAAGAGAAGAAAGAGGAATAAGAAGGAGATAACGAGGAAGAAACCAAACCAGTTCGCCGGAGTTGCAGGTCTGCAACTCCGGCTGAAAAGAAGGAAGAAAAGACGGTAAAAAGAAGAAGAAGAAGAAGAAGAAGAAGAAGAAGAAAGAAGAAGAAGAACGAAGAGAAGAAAGAAGAAAGAAGAAGAAGAAAGAAGAAGAAAGAAGAAGAAGAAAAGGAGGGGGGCGCTCCACCAACTCGCCGGAGAAAAAGTCGCCGGAAGAGGAAGGAAGAAGAAGAAAAAGAAGAGAAAGGGGTGTCCGAAGATGACGAAAACGTCGGGGGAGTTTTGGGGGAAGGAGAAGAAGAGATTGGAGGGGGATTAGAGGGGGATTAGGGTTCGAACGAACCCTTCTCCCTCCTCTTATAAAGCTCGCTATTTCCATTAATGGAAATAGGGTATTTTTTGAAAATAAAAAAAAAAATATATATATATATATATATATATATATATATATATATATATATATTTTTTTAAGTAAAAACCTACTTTTCTATGGGGAATCTCCCCAATTAGTGGACCCCCCATTTAATTAAAATTATTTTTGAAATTCGCGGGGTCCACTAACTGGTCGGACAGCGGGTCGATGATGATGGGCCCGGCTACTGGCCCACATGGACTGATGATGTCCATCGTCTCACAAGATGATGTGACAGGCATTCTGAAGGCGATCGGATGGATGGTGACTTGATTGGGACCCAGATTGGTAGATCGACGGATCTAGAGAGATCCAACGGTCCGATTGAAGATCCAACGGTCCGATGGAAGATCCAACGGTCCGATGGAAGATCCAATGGTCAGAAAGCTAAGGGAGATGAGATAGAGCCGATGGGCAGGAGTTCTGGGGTTAGGTCAGTAGATTCGAGGATCGAGAGATGAAGAGAGAGAGAGAATAAGAAGAGATGAGAGAAAAAGTATCAAAAAAAATGGAAAAAAGCACTGGCGGAGGGTCTGGAACCCTGGTCTTCACTGTGACCATCCTCATGCTTCTCCAGTAGAGTCGACCATCATTCTTTGCTGACTCATGTGGCTTTAAACGCTTTGGTCCGTCTCTTGGTCATTGGCTCTCCTACTCTCTTCGTTCTTTGGCCCGGCTTTTTGGTCCTCTTATTCAGCCCATATTTGGCCCATATCTTCTAGTCATAACATGTGGGCTTGTTAAGCTTTGATAATGGGCTTTCATGATCGATTTGGGCCCACAAGTCTTGAGAACCGTCCCATCGGGGTTTCCTGCGACAAAAGAAGCGCGTAATGAGACTTTATCAGAACGGCTTAATATTTAGACTTCCGAAAATGTGTTTAATGCATGCAAATATACCATTTCGTCCAGAAAAGTGTGTTCTACGCAACAGAAGAGACTCTTATGTAGAAAAGTAGATAAATAGAGTATTTTAACGTAGGAGAATGCAATAACGCTAGAAAGATAATTGCTTAAAATAAGCACTTTTGAGCGAATATCAGGATGCTTTACTCCTAACCCCATAAGGTTCCGAGACGGAGCTTAACTTGAGTCTCGGTTAAGAACGGCGATGATCTACGTTTCACACGGCACACGATTCCATGGATAGTTTCATTCGACATCGTGATGGAGGACATAGCTTACGATCATCGGCTTTGATCATGCCACTAGGCATTTGATTAGGACATTGCACAATGATCCGAACACTTTGTCGCATCTCTTCGATACGGATACAGTAACGATCATAGCGATCTCCTCTGGTACCTACTGGTACGTCAGGATCCGATTGGTCATGAACATCGTAAGGTGCTGCTCTTCGCGAATCCCAGCATACCCCTGGTTGGGATGGGTAGGCCCACCACTTCACTTTCACTTAGGCCCGGGCCAAGTCAGTGGGGGGACCCTGTCGGGCTCCCTTCCCCCCCAAAACAAACTGTACGTGGGAGTTTCCCTTCATACGGCTCGAATCATTCTCAGATGCCCCGAGAGGCATCCTTTCCTTGTTTGTTGGGTTGGTTCACGCGCGCGCAAACGAGCACCGGCCGCAACAGCAGGGAACTATGACCAATAGAGTCAGACACTTAGCTACATCCGCACGCAAAAGGAATGTGGTTCTGGTTGAGGCTTTCTTTCTCTGAGGGCGCGGGACGTTCGCGGAGTCCGTGCCTTCCGTACCACCACAAGACTGGTCGTTCTTGGGCGGATCCCGCTCCTAAACATAAGGGATAGGGGGAAGGGGGCCGGGCCTCTCATATCCATAGGGTTGTAGAAAGAGAACCCGGCCACCTATTTCATTCGACGTTCCGGGGCAGGGGCCCGCCCGATTCGACCGACCAATGGGGCGAGCTGATCTGCTTTGATCCAGGAGAAAGCCCAGTCAGCCACCTTATCGGTCGGTGCAGGTCACGTGACCTACAGCTCGGCCTTCGCTTTTTGAGGCTTCCTCTACCCACATCTCTATGTGCCCGCAGCACTTCCATATGGATAAAGATGGGCTTACCATGTTCCATCAATAGCACCTAACCTATGCCGATTTTGGCGGACCGTGCTCCACCCCGGTGAACTCATGCGGTTCCGACGTGCCCAGAGGCCAGAGGCGAATCCGTTCACGGTCCGTAGGACCAACACCATTCGAAGGTGGGTGGCCCGCCCCGCCTAGAACAGTCATGTTTGACTGGGCTTACACACATTCGCTCACTTACGCTGTCCCCCCTCAGCTCACCCTAGTCCCGGGTATGTCGTCTCCAAGGCTTCACACCAAGTCTTAACTGACATAATATGCATGCTTGAGTAGGGTCAGGCAGAACCGTTGTTGCCTGATGGGAACTTCCCCCATATTGCTATCAATGTCTTCATGTCGCACGACCTCTTAACATTACACCACTGAATCCCCAATCCTTTGCTTGCTGTGCAGTGACAGTACCAATATCCACTAATCGTTGTTTCCAGATACGGTTGCCGGTTGACATCTCTTCTGATTCGTCGATACGAGAAGCAAATTGTTGTGTGGAGGAATCAATATCTCGACATGAGCCAAGAGGCAGATCTTGTGCCACTCCACCTGGTCGTATGAAACTGGCATGCATCCTGGCTCCCGGGACTCTTTCATGGAATTCCAACAATTTCTCCCGCTCCTCAGAAGCCCACAGGGACGGAGTTGATGCTCCCACATCCATAGCATGAGTAGTTGAAGCAAGTGAATGATTTGAAATTCGAGTTATTTCACGGAATGACACTCGTATATATTGAGCTCGTAATGGTACCTCGCAATTCAAAAGTCTCTCTACGGCTGAAGAATGAGCGTGTTCTTGGGCCATCGTAGAAACATAGATAGGGTCGACGACGGAACGAACAACGAAACTTTACGACAGCTTTTTTGTACACGTTCACTTGCATCACATACACAAGTGCTCTCTGAACCGTGCAATAAGGTCACCCATAACACGGCTCTCCCACTTGAGTTACCTTAGCCCCAGGCCATGCTATTCAATTATATTGGAAAAATGGCAGCGTAACGTAACAACTAGTATTGAAAGCTGGTCCGCCTTTTGAGGGAGGGAAAGCGTTTCAATAGGAGCCCTACTTCCTTCAGTCGCAAACCCATTTCTTAGTCACCGGGCGGAGCGCACCTTTGGTACTTCAGTAGGGCGAGCTGTTTGATAGTGACTTCTTTCTTAAGGTAGGGCGACGAAAGGCTACTTCAATCTAGGAAACAGCAAATGGAGGAGCACTTAATCCAATAGGGGGCCCGGGGGTCGAAGACTTTATAGGTTCCGTTCCGTCATGTTCTGGCCAGAGTGCGCAGGAGCGCACTTCTATTTTCTACGCTGGGTCACCTTTGGAAGCGTTCGCCGGTATGCAAGATACGGCCAAAAAGCCATATCGCGCAAGGCGCTCACTAGGTGGAATTCCGTTCCGTCAGGCTCGTCACGACATGTTGTTGATATTGATTGATGAGTTGGAGGGAGTTTCGCTGACTGAATCCATCCATAAACCTAACCTAGAAAGAAAGCGTCTCGTTCCCGCAACCACTTTGGTACTTTGCTTATAGTCAAAGTGGGGGGGCTTGCGCTTGAATTGAAGTAGCGCCTTTTGAATATGAGTAGGGCTC